>ARYC01017312.1:0-190741 GCA_000711775.1 Oxytricha trifallax
CATAAGAAACGCTACAGCATCTCTCCTGAAGAAAAAGAGAAGCAAGGTATTAAAATAAGTGATACCTGGCTTTGGGAACTTTAAAAGCATCCTTTCATCTCAAGTAAGCTTAGCTTCTAACTTTACAGAAAAACCTGGTACTGCTATATACTTGATGAAAGAGAGCAGCAAATTAAACAGAGAGAGAAAGTCTCAAGTAAAACATGAATTGAGTAAGAGGCTCTTCAAAGATTTATAAAAGCCAGAAGAGATGAACATAGATTCAGGGGCTGGCACTAAAAGAAGAAACATAGGCCCAAGCAAACCCTAAGAGGAAGAAAAGAAAGAGAAGCCAAATCCCTTTACGGGCAAATTTAATATGTGAACTTATTCATTCATTTAAATCTAAAACTTATTTTATTTACACAAAATCTCCCTTCTCTTGCGCATACTTTAGCTTTCTCATCGCTGACTCTCTTAGCAGCACTCTTAATAAAATCGACTGTATCTATCTTTAAATCATGCATCAGATGGTAGAGCAGCAATTTCTTATAATGACCTTTCAATAACCCCCAAGACAATTCAATTCCATTGAACTAAGGGCTGTAAGGAACATTAAATACAGGTGTTATATTTAGCCTTTCATATTCCTTCCTTGAGTAAGTAGTTTTATGAACTGACAAGTTATCAACGAATAGAATAATTTCTTAGTCAGCGTACTTATCTCTGAGTTATTGCAAGAATTTAATATATTATTCAGTCTTTATAGAACGAGGGTGAATAACATAAAGTCTCGAGGCCACTATCTTCACTTATTCCTCCAAGAATTGCATGAGTTTACACCTTAACTTTTTAGTCATAAACTTCTATATTACTATACCTCTTGTACCAAGACCTTGATATAAATGTATTGAATGTAAATACAGCCTCATCAGCGTGTATGAACTTTATATTATGCTCTTAAGACCTCTGCATTTAATCGAATATATAATTTAAATTAGTCTTATAAAATGAAACATTAAAGTAAATCACTCTCTTAATGCGATTGACTGTCTTGTAAGATATTCTGTTCTTTTTAAATATGTTAGCTATCGATTAAGCAGATATGTGAAGCTCAGGAAATTGGTGATGAAACATCACAGCCCTCTAGGCTAAGAGAGAAATGAGCCCAGTATTTAAGAGTCTTATCATTAATAAGATATTCAATATTATGCTGCTAAAATTTTAAGGGTCTCTTAGGCTTTGAACTAAGATGCTATCTCTTTAAATTCAATGCTAATAGACAGTGAGATCTCACAGTTGCTGGATATTTATGGAGTAGCCTTGCTATAGACGTATAATTCAGAACAAGCTTGAGTTATTCACTTTATTCATCACATCCATATCGCAACTTAAACAATAAATCTATATACTCACTGTCATAAACTGACCCCAAACCTCGCATATACTCACTTAAAATACTAATATTTAAACATAAAACCCCTACATAAACCTATTAAAACCCTAATAAAGTATGCACTAATAGTCTACTTTTATCAATCAAAAACTCAAACAAACTACTGAAAGGGTTTTGGGGTTTTGAATCCAACATACATATTGATCTTTAAATAAATATTGAGTAAAAAAGAATAATTTGATTTTTGTAACAAAAATTTTGCATAAGATTTTATAAGAATTTGCTGCAAATATATTAATGAAATGTAATTATATTGCGAACAGCAAGCATAATAAATATTAAACTAATAATGATACTACGCTTTAATGACACTGCACTATTAGAAATTTAGATATATTTATGAGAAACTCACACTATTCATCTGAAAAATACATTATAAGATTTACGCCTATAATCTCGCTTGAAGGAGATAAGAAAGACATTATAATGAGTGATTTTGGTTAAACTTATAGTAAATTTTGTGTTGTTTAGTATTAGTTTGCAATAAGCTTAGTTATTTATAATAAGATAAAATAATATAAATCTTAAGAATTATGTATCGTTGAAGATTGTCTATCATTTAAACTTCGAAGTTATATAAGCGTCTATACTAGATGGTTCTATCAAAATATATAAATTTAAGATTATATTCAATGAAATATAACATTATAGATTATTTCAACATTAAAAATTGATTTTTACTTATATATATTTATTTTCGAGACTTCTTCTCTTGTCTAATATGTTTTTTGGCATTTCTAATAATATACTGTGGGGATAAATTTAGAATTGTAAAATAATCTGTAAATGGACCAGATAATTAAAAATATATATTTTTTACTCAAATCTTCAAATTCAAGTTATCTGTTTATACATTATGAAATAGTTATATTTTAATATAATTATCAAAAATATATAATTATATTTAATCATATAAGTAAGCGTAAAGTAGCTTATAGTATTCTGTTAAATAAAACTTAAATATAAATTATATGCTCAATATTCTATAATAATTTATATATCTTTTATATTTGACCGTAATAATTTGATATAAAATGCACATAAACTCTATATATCTTGTAACAAGGGTATTAAACATTCATGATAAATAATTGGAAAAAAATATAATTATAGAAATTAAATTAGCATTAATAAGAATAGTGACTAGAATAATTAAAAAATTGAAATATACACAAAAAAATGTTTTAGTCTCCTTTTAATTTTCGTTCGTCTTAACATAAAATAATGATTTTAATTCTTTGACTACTCTATATGTCCTCTGTAAAGCACATGTTAAGCCCTTCCATGGTTTTACAAAGTTGGATCTAAAAAAATTATAAAATAATACTATACTTTCTTGAAACTAACATTTTAAGTGAGTTATGTTCAACCTTTTCTGTATCATTCGATATATAAGAATACTATTTAGTAAAATTAAGATTTAATCATATTTATTAATTTTCTATTATATATCTTGATTGTCCTTCTATATCACACGATAAATGGTTATATTAAATATAATTATATTTTACTCATTTAAATATAATTCATAATTAATTATTCTAAAAAAATGCATAACGGGCATATGATCAATTAATAAAATATAAAAATTAAATTAAATTACTATAATAAATTTTGATTTAATACTCTACTCCAAATTATGATATTTGTATTAAAGTAAGATAATATTTAAAAAGTAATTTAAGTTAATATATACTTTAAGGTCATTTATCTAACATACCACTATAATTATTTTACCAATAAAAATAATAGTATCCTACTTAATTTTAATTTTTATTTAAATTAGCTCAAAAATAAAAATTGTTAGCCAAATTTTAACCACTCCTATTTTCATTGTAATTATTATTAATTTATATAATTTTAATAAATTTTTCAATATTATATAATCAATTAGGAGAAAAAATTATCGAGTTAGATCATATATAGCAACAAATTTAAATTCACTTTTATATCTTAGTAATTTTAAAATTAAATATAAAAATTAATTAACCATTATCTAGAAATAAATTATTTGGTATGGTTTTAAATTAAAATAAGGCATTAAATTATAACAATAATTTAGTTTAAATTTTTTTCACAATGAAAAACATTTTACATACAAAAGCATTTTTTTTCAAGATTTAAAAACATCAATTAGTTTAAGAATTTTTGTAATTTAATTTTCAACTAGCTCTCCATATCTTTTGAACTAACTCACAATAATTGTTAAATTACTTTTTTTAATTAGATTTCTTTTATCTAAATATTTTTAATATAAGTATGAATTTAATTTATTCTATTTAAATCAATTTAATTTTTGAGAAAAAATATTTAAGAACAAGCCTACTTAGTATAAATAAATCAAAATTAAAACTATATTGAAGATTCCTTCGATTTCAAAGAGATCTAAATATAAAAAACAAAATCTTAAATTCAGAACTAGTCCTAATATTCTTTTTTTTTGTTGAATTGATATATTTTTAATTATGTTTTAATTTTAATAATAATATTCCCAAATACTCTATCACAACTAGATTGATAGTAATTTATAGTTTATTAATAAAAGTAGAAACGTGTCAGGTTATTCTTAACATCATAAGTACAACTCTATTTTGGATTAATTTTATTAAAAATAACTTACAAATTTTTCCTTTAAAAATAATTAATAAAAGAAACAAGTTCATTATAGATTAGCAATGATTGTCTCTTGCAGTTTAATAATGGTAATTAATCAATATAAGCATTTAAATTTAAGTTAACATTTTATAATAAAAATAAAGAAAACTTTATAAATTTAATGGCAACAACAATCACAATACCTTGAAATATCAAATGATAATTACTTAAAATCCTAATAAAATTAAAAAAGACATCTGTAGGAATGCATTATTTATTTAAATAACCATATAATTTTACAATTAGAATTCTATAATTAATTAGTTACAGTTATTAATGCATTCCGCTTAATGATTTAAAAATATAGTAATATTAAAATATTTTATTACTATAGATTTTGTCCCAATTAATACCATGTTTTTCTACAATATTGCTTAGAAGAAGATCTATACTAAATATAATTAATTTTTATTTAATCATAATATTATTAAAATAAGCATATTTTAAATACCAATAACGTTGCATAAATAGATCAAGTAAACTGCAAATTGAAAATGTTTATAATTCTCCCAAATGGTGATTAATACAATACGGGATTGTACTCAATAGAATAAGATTCTAGAGGAAATTATTACTTTTTGGTATAAACTGAGCCTACAATATCTGTTCCGGAAAAATATACTGCGATAGTTTAGGTCACCGATCCAAACGCATAAAATAATTAAATAAATTCTGAGATATATAATATATAAATTATTAATTTATTTTAATTTAGAGAATTTAAATACACATAGCCAATATTTTAAAAGGAATTTCAGTTCTAAAATTAATCAAATTAATATTATTTTAATGCTATATAGTTCATTATGATGCCTAAAGAACAACTTTAAATTAAAAATAAATCTAAAATTATTTTCAATTTATAAAGAATATGTTACAAATAAATAAATATTTTATTAAATTAAATAAAACCTGGTACTGATATCTATTATGCCTATCCTATTAATGATATTTATTAAATAATTTTATATGAATATATTTTATTTTATTTATATTGAATTATCAATGACTGGGTAATTGTTGTGAGTGGTTATTAAACTGATTTTTATCAGCCATTCATAGATTTCTGTATAACACCTTCAGATCCAAGATGTATGAGTCCTATGATTTACACAATAGACGACGCATAAGACTATTTAGAAACTTTAAATCTCTTTGTTGATTTACCTAATAAACTTCGAGATCTATTTTATTTTTAAATTTGAAGTAAAAAAGCTTTTTAAGTTACTTTTGAAAGAAAAAAGGAAATTATAAAACCTTGTGAATTAATTTAGTGTCCTAAAAGCTGTAATAGATTCATCTTAGCCTTAATTATACGTTAATAATCTTATTTATGCCAACATGTGGATTAGCGATCCCTATCATGAACGCGCTCAATTTGAAATAATGTATGTGAATTGCTGTGCTGCTGTGAAGCTACCAGAACCTGTTAACTTAGAAATTATTCATATTTTGGGTGAACCTTAAACTCCTTTTACAGTGCAATTGTTCACCGTAGATAGTAACATATTTTTTTTAATTAAGAAATTAATATATTGTAAAAGAAACTTATTTATGTTTTAATATAGCTTAAGTCCCATTGCAAATTATTTAATTTTTTACTTTTAAATTATATCATAAAAATTTAAATTAACTTGCATTATAAATAAAAGTACAAATGATTTAAAGCCCAATATTTTTAATTAATTCCTTATAACTTTATAATTATGATTAAATAAGAATTAACAAGGAAAAAAAGAAAATTCATATAAAATTTCATTTATTAGTGTTATTGTAAAAAACTAAAAATTATAATTATATAATTAATTTTCATATCAAATAACATTAATTGTTTAGATTTTTATATAATATACATCTAATCTCAATTTTATTTTCAAAAAAAAGAATAAACAATTAGGATAAAAAATTTATTTTTATTTAATTATGTTTTAGAATTGAATTTTTCAAAATAAGAAAGGTAAATACAAAACTATTGGGGAGGGAGCAACATCTGAACCAGTAAATTATTTTCATTATCCTACCGCCCTTATTACTTTGTAAATGCAAGATTAAGGTCAATAAAGGGTTAGTTAACATTAATACAGTTCTAAAAATAGGTTTAGCCAACTCCACCGGGTAAAATTGGTCAAGTTTGTACATAAATTAATCATATAAGAACGCACTTTTTAATTTATTTTTTTATAAAAAAATTATGTAATTTCTTCTTGAATTTTGATTTAACTAAGTGTTGAACAAGTTAAATTTCAACGAGTCAATCATATAGATACAATGTTGTACATCTAAATATGAGTTTACCATACTATCTTGTATATATATCTATATGATTGACTCGTTGAAATTTAACTTGTTCAACACTTAGTTAAATCAAAATTCAAGAAGAAATTACATAATTTTTTTATAAAAAAATAAATTAAAAAGTGCGTTCTTATATGATTAATTTATGTACAAACTTGACCAATTTTACCCGGTGGAGTTGGCTAAACCTATTTTTAGAACTGTATTAATGTTAACTAACCCTTTATTGACCTTAATCTTGCATTTACAAAGTAATAAGGGCGGTAGGATAATGAAAATAATTTACTGGTTCAGATGTTGCTACCCCCCCTAAATTATTGATAAAAAAGATAATATCAAGAAATTTGATAATTACAAATAAATAATTATATTATAAGTTATCCTAACTGCCACTAATTAGAAATACTACTAAAACAAATTTAATTGAATTTTAATCATGACTAAATTAAATAATAAATTAAATTAATACAAAGATCTGTTCAGATTGTGCAAATATATATTAATAAAAACATAGGTTTTATATGTGTTCAAATATATTAATATTTATAGGACAGATATGTAAAAGTTTGAAGATGTCATTCTGAATCGTGCTCCTCTGCTAATAAGAATCAAAACCCCAAAACCCCTTAATGAGGTTTATAAGTGCTTTGATTTGTAGGCAATTTGTTAGGAGTTGGGGTTATTAATTAAATGCGAGACAAAAATAGCAAGCTTTTGGGGTTTATATATGATGAAGAGTATATAGATTTAGTGTTTAAACTGCGATTTGGATGTGATATATACAGTGAATAAGTCAAACCAGTTCTTAAATATAAGTCTATTGCACTGCTCTTAAAGCGAAGTCCATCAACTGTTCGCTCACACTGCCTTATAGCAGTATAACTTAAGTAATAAGAGCTGAATTCTATGCCTTAGAGGAAATCAAAGTTTCTATAGAAGCATATTGACTATCTTATTAATGAAAAAACTTTGAAGTATTGGGCTCACTTATCTATAGACCAAAGAGCTACAATGTTTCATTGTGCATTCCCTGAGTTGAAGATCTCTGCTTAGTCTATAGCCAACATCTATAAACGAAATGGTATATCTTTTAAAGGTGTTAATCGTATCAAGAGAGTAATTGATTTCACTCTGCCATTTCACAACAATAACTTAAATTATATTTATAATTAAATGCAGAGAGCCTAATAGAGTAATATTAAGTTTATTCATGCTGACGAGGGTGTGTTTACCTTCAACACTTTCATATAGAAATCTTGGTATAAGAGACATAGTAATATAGAAGTATATGACTAGAAAGTCAAGGTATAAACAATGGCAATTCTTGGAGGAATTAGCGAGGATGCTGGTTTAGAAACTTATGTTATTCATCCTCGCTCTATTAAGACAGAGCAGTATATTAAGTTCTTAGAACAGCTGAGAGAGAAGTACCCTGAATAAGAGATTATACTGTTTGTTGATAATCTTTCTGTTCATAAGACTAAAGAAACAAGGAAGAGTTATGAACAACTTAGAATAACGCCAGTGTTCAACGTACCTTACAGTCCATAGTTTAATGGAATTGAGTTCTACTGGGGTATATTAAAAGGTCATTACAAGAAACTGCTGCTATACCACTTGATGCATGACCTACCAATTGATACAGTCGATTTTATAAAAAGTTCAGCTAAGAGAGTTGATAATTAGTTGGCATAAAAGTGTGCTAAAGAAGGGAGAAGTGAATGTATATAAATAAGTTTTGTAGTTAAGTTAATGAATATATAAGTCACATTTAAAATTCTTTAGAGGGAGCTGGCTTCTCTTTCTTTGCTTCTATTTCTTGCTTCCCTCCTCCTAAGTTTCTTCTCTTGCTGCCAGCTCCAGCATCTATGTTCATTGACTCTGGAGGCTAAATATTTGAATAAAGTCTCTTCTAACTTCATACTTTGTCTGCGACTTTCGCTCTTTGTGAAGCTTGCTCTATTCCTTCATCAAGAAGATGCCAGTACCAGATTTTTCTAAAGAGTTAAGCTTCAAATCTTACTTGAAATATAAGGGTGCTTCTGCAGCTCTGATAGCCAGCTCTCACTTATCTTGATCCCTTGTTTGTCCTTATCTTCTGAAGAGATGCTGTACCTTTTCTTATGAGATTCTTGAATAATTTCTTTCAAGTAATCACCTTTGATAGTTGCAAGTATGCCAAAGAAATAGTTTCTTTCAGGTAGTTTATTTGACAACTACTTCTTAGTAGGCAGGTACTGCGAAACCTCTGGGTCGTTCATAGCATCATCATATAAGTTAGTCACTGAAATCTCTGGATAGTTTGGAATCTCTGCAAACTTTGCATCTTAAGTTTTCAATGCTTTCTTCTCTTCGCAGAGTATTGCTCTTAGAAATGAAATTTTAGTTCATTCCATCGTTGGCAGGAACAAACCAACTACATAATCAAGATTAGTTACTATGAGTTCATTACCTTGCTGCACCAGGTAGCGATGCAAATCCTCCTTGCTTCTAAATCTTTGAATTAATTCTTGCGCTTGCACTCTTTTCATTGCATCATTCATTGACTCCATCTTGTTTACAGATCTAAGAAATGATATTCAAATTTAAGTTTATTGATTTCAATTATTTACCTCTGTAAAACTTACTATTAAATATGGGCATCCTATAGGAGGTCAACCTCTAAGAAGGATATTGAGAAAGTTTTGAGAACTGGTTTCAAACTTGAGTGATTGATATCAATTTCTACTGTTATAGTTCCATATTTTTAAATTTAAATTAGTACGTACTTAATGAGGAGCAGCTCCTAAAATGCTAGTACTTAATTAGGAGCTTTAATTAATGCTAGTACTTAATTAGGAGCACCCTAATTTTAATCATAAAATCACAAAATACCTCCTAAAGCAGTACGTACTTAATTAGGTGCACCTCCTAAATCGGTACGTGCTATAATCAACTTATAATTGAAAGTTAAAATGGTTACTTCCTCACCCATATTTAGAGCTGGGTTGTCTCTTAACACTCATATTTCTTCTCTAATACTCTAAGAACTTCCCTTGAAACTTGTAGGCTTGCAAAGCTCTCATATAAGCTCTCAGTTATAGAGGCAGTTTTATTAATTTTAAATTCAAATTTAAATATGAGCGCTAACATTTTAAGAAAAACAACAGCACTTCCATAAAACTAAATGAGACTTACCTTTGGGAGCAATAAAAAGTGCGATAGCTGCGAGATGAACTCTCATAAGGAACTACCAGAGCTATCACTTGAGGTCTCTGTTATTAAAATAGAAATTAATAATAGAAAATAAATGGCAAACAAGTGTGTGGGAGACAGAGAGGAGGAGAAAGGTATTAATGAAATTCCTATACAAACTGAAGAAGCTGAAGTCTATTTTTGTGAGCTATGTGAGAGAGATTTTGCTCATAAATCAAGCTGGTACAGACATATGAAGGTCCATAAGGAAGCTAAGCCTACTGTATACTTAAAGCATGACAAAGTTGATGGAAAGTATGATTGCTTTGAGTGCCATAAGCAGTACTCTCATACAAGAGACTTAAAGAAGCATATATTAAAAGCCCACAAGAAAGAGATAGAAGTTGAAGATTAAGACACTCAACTGAAGTTGCTCAACAAAAGAAAAGCAAGGGAACCTCTTTAAGCTGCTGAGCTTTAACAAGCAAGCGAATCAGAGTATGTGAGGATTGCACGCAACCTCTTAGCATCAGAGGTCACTAAAATCATGATTAAGATATAATACAAGAAAATTCCAGTACTAGCATAGATTGATTTAGATACTTCTCTCTAAAGCTACCTAATTCTAGAGGACTCCTATGACAAGAAAGTTATTAAGGATCATCAGTATGCTTACAAGATATATCCTTTCAACTATCTCCTTAGTGATGATAAATATTAAATGGAGTTTACTAATGAGTATTAAGTAATGACTCAGGCTAAGTTTAAAGAATGCAAATACTTAATAAAGCTAGATGCTGTTCTCCTAGCCAAATATCATGTAGCTTTCAGACTACCACTCTTTGAAATGACACTCAAAGATTTCAAAACTGATCAAAGAAATCATAGATAGCTTGCATTGATATCAACATAAGTTATACAAGGTATCAAAGAGCTTCATAAGTTAGGCTTTGTTCACAGAGATCTCAAGCCTGAGAATATAATGTTGAACTTTTCACCAGTAACAGTAACAATTATTGATTTCAACAGAGCCTTAAGAGTGGAAGTATCAAGACTTAGAAGTTTAATGGGAACGCAAGGGTACTATCCAGAAAGAGAAGACTGAAGAGATGGAGACTTTTAGTGGGTTGTATGGGCTTTTGCAGCAATAATAATAGAGTGCGATATGCCTCGCAACGATTACTACTCTACAAGATGCGAGAAGGATCCTAAACAAAGAATAAAGCAATTTATTGACAAAACAAGAGTATCTCAATCAATAAAAAAAATGGCAGAGTTAATAATAATTAAACCAAACTCAAGATCAGACATATCAATAGAGTAGATAGAGTTGTGGTTAAGTAAGATAAACTTCAGACCTCTCCCACATGATCCAAAAGTGCATTTTGAGTGATTAAAAAAGTACATTTACTATAAATTTCACATTAAATCCTATTAATAACTCAACCCCTAACAAATTCCCTACAAATCAAAGCTCTTATAAACCTCATTAAGGGGTTTTGGGGTTTTGAATACATGCCCTGTATACCCGATTAGCTCTTGCACAAAAGTGATGCTTTTTGATGAGGCGAACAAGTTAATGTGAAAAATCTCGAGTGGTCGCAAGGGAAACTCATATGCTCTCAGTTGACTTATGAGGATATATTTTTTTAAACGATATTCTCTGATACACCCGCACAAGTGCTGTGATGGAATGAGTGCATAAACAACCAGGTAGATTATCACTGAGATAATAATATAATCGTGTTGTTCTATGTCGAGTTAGGTAAGACATATAAGGAAGTCATACTGCAAAGTAATTGCATCATTATAGGTCAAGTGCTCAATGTCATTTTCACAGCTCTTCGTGAAAAAATAGCGTCATCGCACTTTTATATCATTGTTAATATTTTACATATCTGTCTAATAAATATTAATATATTTGCACACATATAAAACCTATGTTTTTATTAATATATTTTTGCACAATCTGAACAGATCTTTGTATTAATTTAATTTATTGTTTAATTTAGTCATAATTTAAATTTAATTAGATGCAGTTAGGATAACTTAAAATATAATTATTTATTTGTAATTATCAAATTTCTTGATATCATCTATTTTATCAATAATAAACAAAAGAAATATTATCACATAATTTATATATTAAAATTTATATAATTAAAATATTGATATGAAATAAATGAATAGAATAATGTATTTATAGTATTATTTAGATAAATTTAAATGCTAGCAATTGAAATATAATTTAATAAAGATAGTCAACATACCAATTTTATGTTATAAAATTTTATGTTTTAATTGTGTCATTCGATAACATAAAATTAAAAACGATAAAAATAACTTAATAATTTACCCTTCTGGATCAAATAAAATAATTTTAATTATTAATACTTCTTATGATATGTAAATTAATTCTCTTTAGACATTTCTATTTATTATACTGCTGTTCACATTGTCTCTTATATAATGAACTAATTTGAAGAGCCTAATCTACCAGACACTATAAATTATACTCTCGAGAGTAATCTTTTATTTAATAAATTAAATTGATTATTATAAAATAGTAATTAAATAAAAAGATCTTTGCAGTTAGAAAATTTATGAGTTTAAGGCTACGATTATTAATTGTACTAAGCCAGGTGTGGTTTAAGCAGCACCTTCAATCTCAAGGAATTATGTGATAGGTCAACCAAGCTTCGTAATAAAGTTTGAAAATCCTTATTAAGCTTAATAAGAAAATAAAATAAAAATTTTTGTCGTTGATTTTTGCAAAAAAAGTTTATAATAAAGCTGTTCTTAGAGGTTTGTATTTTTAATTAAACATAAATAATCGTTATCTTTTAAGGGAAAATACTAATCCTTTTATGAGGAAGTTTATATTATTCCTTTTTTTCTCACTACAGTTTAGGTTTTATAGAAATGGCATAAATTTATCTTGTTTTTATACCCGAGTTATTTTATTAATACAATTAATACTTTACAGATTGAGAAAACCTTTGGCTAAAGCTAATTTTTAAATGTATATAGATCCAAGTCACGACTAAGATTGATGGATTAATTTTAGTATGAACTAGTGAATGATAAATTTGTATTATTCATAAATCATAAAACACAAAAGTATATATATTGAATCAAAACTCCAAGGCCGCTTTCTAAGTTTATATGTGTTTTGATTGATGAGGGTAATGTTGAGGATAAGTGATTGTTTAGGATAGGAATCATTACTTTCGCCCTAGTTATGAAATATGAAATCTTTTATAATCAATTTTTATATACTCAACTTAATTTTTCTCATATTTTTAAATATGATATTGCAATATTATTTATAAAAGATAAGATTAAGTGACTTTTTTATATCTTTAAATTTTTTTAAAAAATTATCACTTTTACTGATCGTTTTTATGAAATTTTATGATTGCATTATGTTAAAAATTTGGCTTTTATGCAGAAACCTTTTTGAATTATTTTTTATAAAGCATTTTCAAATTCTTGTTAATACTTACTTACATTTCTTTTAGCTTGCATTCTTTTTTAATATATTTTTGTGTAATATAAAAGATTTGGGTACTTTAATAAAATAGATTGAAAAATTAGCATAAAATGAGTGATTTTAAGGTGTTTGATAGATTCAACTATGTCATGCTATTTACCTTTAACAAAATTAATGTCAAATCAAATTCTTATATATATAGACAGTAAGAATTAAAAACAAAATAAAATATGGATAGTATAATATAACAAGCGCTATTATTAAGTTCATCAATTTTTAATGATCAAGTATAAATTTCGTTTTATATATAATAATATTATATATCTTTATTATTAGACAAAGTAACATAAAAAAAAATGATAAAACTAGTAAAAACTATTTCACTTGTGATTGGGCTACTATAAATAGTCTTTCTATATACCTTGGTAAATGATTATTTTAATTAATAATAAATAATTAAAATTTATTAATAAATTTATATAATGCCTAGGAGTAAGAGGTATTATAAATATAAGAAAAAAATTATTTAGAATCATCAAATTACAAATAATTATGAAATTATTAAATATTTGTATAAACTATTAATAAATCTGATTAATGAAATAAATATAAATAAATATATTGATTGATTTTTAGCTATCAACTTTTTTATTTGGAATAATTATAATTGAAAAATTTATAATATAATATTGATTTAAGAGTATTTTTTAGCATTCGAATCTACTCATATCTATTTTTATTTTTTTAAAAAATAAATTTAAGTTAGCAAAAAAATATTTAAATATACAATAAGTTATTCTAATTTGATTAAATTTATAAAAATCAATTAAGAGATAGAATAATTAATTAAAACCAACTTTAGCAACTATTAATATTTAATATTCATTTTTTAAAAAAAATATATATATAAAATTCTGCTTTATTAATGGTAGTCAAGTGATATAGAATACTAAAGTTGAAATAAATATAATCATTAATGTATTTAATGCTTAAAATTTCAAAAAATATTAATTAAAAATTAAGAAGTACTATCTCCTTCTTAAATTACAAATTTAAATAATTAATCTTAAAATGCAGAAATTAGCAAACTTTTAAAAACAAATTTGTTTTAAGTAAATAAATTAATTTTAACCATCAATATATTAATTAAATGTATTAATTTTAATTTAGATTTCATTAAAAATATGAATAATTAATTTACAGCAAAAAATTTTAAGACTATTTGAATAAAAATCAGTATAATTTTTATGAAACTGGAAAAGAAAATTAACTTGAATATATGTATTATATAATCAGTGACTATTCAAAATATTTCGTAAATTTAATTTATAATTTCGAAATTTTACAAATTATTTTAAATTATTACTATAAGATTCTTAGTCACTATCTAATAATTAAGGTCTAGACAAAATACAAATTAGCAATTAAAGTGAAAATTCAGACCCCAAAACCCATTAATTAGATTTAATTGGTTATTTTTTTAAATAAATTGAGTTTATGTTAAAATTTAAGTTATTTTACAAATTATTTGAATGTATAATTCTTTTTTAACAAATAATAGTTACATTTCATTAGAGCATTTTATTAATATTTCTTATTTAATGATTAAGTAATGCAATTAAAAGGAATCTGTCTGATTTTATGGATTTAGTGATTCTTTATAATTCTTAATAATTTATTTCTATACTTTAATCAAATTTATTTTAATATATAATTTATTTTTAAAATTCTTATCTGCTAATTCTATTTGATTATTTTATGCCTTAAAGCAAATTAAAATAGCTATCCTTATTTAATTTGAATATTAAGCATTTACTGACAGTATAAGCAAATAAATAGAGTACAGTCTCATGTGAGAATAAGAATTAGTGTCAAAATATTCAGAATAATCAATCTCCCATTAATTTTATCAAATTTATTATGATTGAAAAAATTAACTCCATTTATTTTCTAAATCTTTTCATATCATTTTAAGTTAGATGCGTAAATCAAACAATTTTACTCTTATTTAATATAATATTTAATTTTGTAAGTTTAAATGTAATATTATAGAAACTATTAGCATGTCATTAGAATATATTGATCCGACATATTATCTTTTGATAATTGAAACATTGTAAGTTTAAATAAAATGTAAATATCTATTTTATTAAAAAAAATATTTTTTATTTAAAATTTGGGCTAAATCAGTTATATACATATTTTTTTATTGAACTGAAAATATATATTGCATATTTTTGACTATTCAAAAAATACTTTAAAATTATAAGTTTTTAAAATTTGAACTATAAAGCTAGGGTTTATGAGGTTTTTATTAGATAAGATATAAGCTCTTGCAAAGATCATAATTTGAGTAATGGTTAAAGATTTTATATATAATAAAAAATATGCTTATATCAATATTTAATTCTTATAATTTATTGAGATGTATTAACAATCTTAATAATTCTAAGCTTTAATCAAAGAGTCTTAACATTAATAAACAAATAAGAGGAGAACTATCTAATCTACATGCAATAATAAAATTTAATTCATAAATTAAAATACTATTAATTTTTCTAATAGTGCATAAATATCAAATTTGGAATGAAAATGTAATAAGAAATAAATTGATTTTAATTAAATGAGTTCACTGCAAAATTTAAAATATTTAGACTGTGGAGTTAGTGGTAAGAAGCGGAAGTGATAAAATGGTGAACCCAACTTGTTGGTCCAGGAGTTCTAGCACAAGAGGAGACAGCTGGACAGTGTTGATCTCGTAGATTACCTCGAGGGGGAGTTGAAGATCGCAATCAAGAAGGAGTGACCCCAGCAGAAGTGACTCGCCAATAAGCATTTGACTATGAGAGATTCAAGTGAATCCTTCTAACAATTATAGTTTTTCTACAGCATTCGTCGCTGACTGCACCATTGCGGATCTGGCACAGTCTCAAAGATATTGCTTTGTGTCTTAGCATTAGGGTATCGACAGTTTCAATGATCCTCAGGAGATGGCGATTGAACGGATACAAAATCATACGCAAACGCGCCATCTGCGCTCGCAACCGCAAGCAAATACTAGCGAAGTGGTAGATTTTGCAGATCTGCTCCGTGAACTCCTTGCAGGCAATGGCTGGTCTATCACTGTAAAGAGAGAGGAGATGTTCAAGCTTAAGTATGGGCTGCCCTCATTCACAGCTCCGGTGCTTGAAAGGATCTATAAAGTAAATAGTATACGCTTCGCCAAACCTTAGTATTAGTAAAGTGCCAAAGTTAGGGGGCTATGCAAGTTTAAGGCGGCTCAGGAAGAAAGCCCGCGAACTTGGCCAGCTAATATAGACCGGGAAGCACGTAATTCACATTGACGAGGCTAACGTCCATCGCTGGCAAAATCGTGAGAGTTTTGTGCAAAAGGAGTCGCTATCACGAACACAAGTACCAGGGGACACTCCTTCACAATTGTTGGAGATATAAGCAGCCGGGTAGACCTAGTCGCATATAGTATTTTCACTGGAGTCTCAATGGCGAACGCTTCAAGAGTTTTCTTGAGGATATCAAGTAGCGCATCCGCGATACAGCTTACTGTGTCATGGATAACCTGTCCGCCACCACAAAAAGATTGCACGAGAAGCCTTCAGCGCCTCGCTTATACCCTTTTTCTTACCGCCCTACAGTTGCAGCATGAACTCTATAGAGCGTCTCTGGACTATAGTGAAACGGGAATGGAGAAAAGAGGTCATCCGCTTCAGCGATATCCAGCCCTCCGATGAGTAAGTTCGGCAGACGACACAAGAGATCCTGGATGGTCTAAACCAACTGTAAGTGCGCAACATCTGTTCTCAAACTTCACAGCTCTGGTAAGTGCTTTGCAGGGAAATTTGGTGTGATCAAAACTGCATCTTCGATGGAGTCGCATAATGCGAAGACTGGTTGGCTTTTGGCTTTGCTTGAGCTTTGCTGCACTATTAATCGATTGGTTAAGGAAGTAAATGATACTTACGATGGGGACTCTTCTATAGAGCATTGTCAGAATGATCGAGGGCGGCCAGCCTACTTTCAAGCTTGTCCTACTATACGTTCAGCTTTTGCTACTTGGATGCCCTTTTACCTTACCTTGCTAATGTCAAGCTGGTTCGACTATGAGTGTTCTTGGAGTGAGTCAGATTCTTGAGGGATCCGGTTGGCAGCTCTTTCAACATTAGATTCTTGATCGCGTTGGGCTTAGAAGGCGGCAAGTAACTCTTATAAATAATCTATCGCGAGGGCTATACGTAGACAGTAGGCTTACGAGCTAGGCCTTATCCGGCTGGCCGCTCTTTGAGATCCCTAGGGGCTTCTTCATCTTCTCAGCGATGTCTATAACCTTCTCGAGGAGCACCTATTTTGACGGAGGCCTCACGCAGGGCAGCAATCGAATATCTTTGAACTAGGGACACAATAGATCTCCGCTGATGACTTGAAGCAGATTCAAAACCCCAAAACCCTTTCAGTAGTTTGATTGAGTTTTTGATTGATAAAAGTAGACTATTAGTGCATACTTTATTAGGGTTTTAATAGGGTTTATGTAGGGGTTTGATGTTTAAATATTATTCATTTAAGTGAGTATATGCGAGGTTTGGGGTCTGTTTATGACAGTGAGTATATAGATTTATTGTTTAAGTAGCGTTATGGATGCGATGATTATAGTGATCAACTCAAACATATTATAAATTACACATATATAGCAAGATTGCTTTATAAATCTCCAGCTACTGTTAGGTCTCATTGTAAATTGGCATTGAATTAAAAGAGATAGCACCTTAATTCTTAGCCTAAGAGACCTTTGAAATTTTAGCAACATCATTTCGATTATCTTATAAATTATAAGACTCTTAAATACTGGGCTTACTTCTCTCTGGCCTAGAGAGCTGTGATGTTTCATCGCCAATTTCCTGAGCTTCATATCTCTGCTTAATCTATAGCGAACATATATAAAAAGAACGGAATATCTTACAAGACAGTCAATCGCATTAAGAGAGTGATTGACTTTAATGTTCCATTTTATAAGGATAATTTAAATTTTATATTCGATTAAATGCAGAGGGCTTTAGAGCATAATATAAAGTTCATACACGCTGATGAAGCAGTATTCACATTCAATAACTTTATATCAAGGTCTTGGTACAAGAGGGAAAGTAATATATAAGTTTAAGACTAAAATGTTAAGGTGTAAACTCATGCTATTCTTGGTGGAATAAGCGAAGATAAAGCGAATTAAGCTATTTGAGAGTAAGTTTGAATAATTAATCAAAATTGTATGTAGATTTAATGTATAGATGAAGCACGATAAAGTCTTAATAAGTTCAGAATATAGTGATCTTTTACCATCAGGTTCTACTGAGACTGTCGACACATCTTAGAGATCGGTGCTAGTTTGGAACCTCATCCTTCATCCATCAAAAGTAGCTCATCATATCGTTGAATAGTTGTAATCTCGATCACATCTCCATTTAAGACTGCCAATCAATAGATCCTTTGAGAGGCCAAACCTCCATTTTTACTCTTTGATTTTTAATAATTTTGATTAGTTTTATTAAATTAATTAGGCTGAGCTTTAATTAAACACATTTAATAAAAAATTAAATCAGACATTTTTAATAAAATTTCTCTATAGATTAAAACGATTAACATGATTATTATTTTAAACGCATTAAAACTTGAAAAGTTTTAATCAGCCTAATTAATTTAATAAAACTAATCAAAATTATTAAAAATCAAAGAGTAAAAATGGAGGTTTGGCCTCTCAAAGGATCTACTGATTGGCAGTCTTAAATGGAGATGTGATCGAGATTACAACTATTCAACGATATGATGAGCTACTTTTGATGGATGAAGGATGAGGTTCCAAACTAGCACCGATCTCTAAGATGTGTCGACAGTCTCAGTAGAACCTGATGGTAAAAGATCACTATATTCTGAACTTATTAAGACTTTATCGTGCTTCATCTATACATTAAATCTACATACAATTTTGATTAATTATTCAAACTTACTCTCAAATAGCTTAATTCGCTTTAGTGGCCTTGAGACTTATGTTATTCACCCTCGTTCTATAAAGACTGAATAATTTATTAAGTTCTTGTAAAACTCAGAGATAAGTACGCTGATTAAGAGATTATTCTGATTGTTGATAACTTATCTGTCCATAAAACTAAAGACTCAAGGAAGGAATATGAAAGATTGAACATAACACCTGTATTTAATGTTCCCTACTGTCCTCAATTCAATGGGATTGAATTATATTGCGGGTTATTGAAGGGCCACAACAAGAAACTTCTACTCTATCATTTGATGCACGATCTGAAGATAGATACAGTAGATTTTATTATGAGTGCTGCGAAGAGATTCAGCGATGATAAAGATAAAGTATGCGCAAGAGAAGGGAGATTTTGTGTTTATAAATAAGTTTTAGATTTAAACGAATGAATAAGTTCACATATTAAATTTGCCCGTAAAGGGATTTGGCTTCTCTTTCTTTTCTTCCTCTTAAGGCTTGCTTGGGCCTATGTTTGTTCTCTTAGTGCCAGCTCCTGCATCTATGTTCATCTCGTCTGGCTTTTAGAAAAACTTTGAAGAGTCTCTTACTCAATTCATGTTTTAATTGTGACTTTCTCTCTCTGTCTAACTTGCTGCGCTCTTTCATCAAGTATATAGCAGTTCCAGGTTTTTCTATAAAGTTAGAAGACTAAGCTTACTTGAGATGTATGGATGCTTCTGCAGTTCCTAGAGTCATGTGTCGCTTATTTTTATTCCTTGCAAATCTTTTTTTCAGGAGAGATGCTGTAGCGTTTCTTATGAGCTTCTTATATAACTTCATTTAAGTACTCAGGTTTCAGAGTTGCAAGATCACCGAAGAAGAAGTTTCTCTCTGGCAACTTATTAGAGAGTTGCAGCTTTGATGGAAGGTAGAGAGCAACATCTGGATCACTCATAGCATCGTCAATAGGTTTGTAACAGATATTTCAGGGTATTTAGGTATCTCGATCATTCTGATTTCATTAGACTTAAAATCTTTTTTCTCTTCACTCAGAAAGGCTTTTAAGAATGAGATTTTTGTTCCTTCCTGTGTTGGCAAGAACAATCAAAACCCCAAAACCCTTTAATGAGGTTTATAAGTGCTTTGATTTGTAGGGAATTTGTTAGGGGTTGAGTTATTAATAGGTTTTAATGTGAAATTTATAGTAAATGTATTTAATTTAATCACTCAAAATGCACTTTTGGATCATGTGGGAGAGGTCTGAAGTTTATCTTACTTAACCACAACTCTTTCTGCTCTATTGATCTGTCTCATCTTGAGTTTGGTTTAATTATTATTGACTCTACTATTTGTTTCATTGATTGAGATATTCTTGTTTTGCCAATAAATTGATTTATTCTTTGCCTTGCATCCTTCTCGCACCTTGTAGAGTAGTAATCGTTGCGAGGCATATCGCACTCTATTATTATTGCTGCTAAAGCCCACACATCCCACTGTAAGTCTCCATCTCTCCAGTCTTCTCTTTCTGGATAATAGCCTGGAGTTCCCATTACACTTCCAAGCCTTGATACTTCCACTCTTAAGGCTCTGTTGAAATCAATAATTGTTACTGTTACTGGTGAAAAGTTCAACATTATATTTTCTGGCTTCAAATCTCTGTGAACAAACCCTAACTTATGAAGCTCTTTAATACCTTATACGGTCTGAGTTGCTATTTATCCAAGTTACTTATGACTCCTTTGATCTGTTTTGAAATCTCTTAAGGTCATTTCATAGAGTGGAAGTCTGAAAGCAACATGATCCTTGCCAAGGAGAGCATTTAACTTGATTAAGTAACTACACTCTTTAAACTTAGCCTGAGTGAGTACTTGAATTTCATAAGTAAACTCCAATTAATATTTATCATCACTAAGGAGATAGTTGAAAGGATATACCTTGTAAGCATACTGATGATCCTTAATAACTTTCTTGTCAAAGGAGTCCTCAAGAATTAGGTAGCTTTAGAGAGAAGTCTCTAAATCAATCTATACAAGTACTGGAATTTTTTTCTATTAGATTTTAATCATGATTTTAGTGTCCTCTGATGCTAAGAGGTTGCGTGCAATCCTCACATGCTCTGATTCACTTGCTTGTTAAAGCTCAGTAACTTAAAGAGGCTCCCTTGCTTTTCTTTTGTTGAGCAACTTTAGTTGAGTGTCTTAATCTACAACTTCTATTTCTTTCTTGTGGGCTTTTAAAAGATGCTTCTTTAAGTCTCTTGTATGAGAGTACTGCTTATGGCACTCAAAGCAATCATCCTTTCCATCAACTTTGTCATGCTTTAAGTATACAGTAGGCTTAGCTCCTTATGGACATTCTTATGCCTGTACCAGCTAGATTTATTAGTGAAGTCTCTTTCACACTTCTCACAAAAATATACTTCAACTTCCTCTGATTACATTTAGCTAAAATATATACATTTGAGTGAATTAATATGAATAATCAAGATTTTACATTTCTCTTTATTTATATTGATTTATTTATATTTTTAGGTACTCTACCGCATTAGAGCTGTTTTGCGGTAGAGTACCTTAATTATATAAATTATGAAAATATTTAAATTTAAATGCTATAAATAAATATGAAATGCAGTTTGTAGAAAAAGTAATATGTAATTTAATTATTATTAATAAGAGAATTATAAATTAAAATTATAGCTCTTAAAATATTTAATCTTTAAGTAAAGTTGCCTTAAAAAGTAACAATAACCGAATATTAATTAAAAAATTTATTAAATAAATATTTCGTGCAGTTTCTGTAAAAAGTAATGCTGTATTTAATTTTATTTATTTTATTTAATTATCATAATTAAGATACTCTACCGCAAAACTGGTTTATACATAAAAATCTGCGGTAAAGTACCTAAAAATATATATTTATTTTAATATTAAATTCAAACATGTGCAAAGTTGATTAGATTAATATATTCACCTATAATTATGCTATTTTAGCTAATTGAAATTTCATTTCTAACTTTCTCCTCCTCTCTGTCTCCCACGCACTTGTTTGCCATTATTTTCTATTATTAATTTCTATTTTTGTAACAGAGACCTCAAGTGATAGCTCTGGTAGTTCTTTATGAGAGTTCATCTCATAGCTATCACACTTTTTATTGCTGCCAAAGGTAAGTCTCATTTAGTTTAATGGAAGTGCTGTTTTTTTCTCTAAAAATGTTTGCGCTCATATTTAAATTTGAATTTAAAATTATAAAGCTGCCTCTCTAACTGAGAGTTTATATGAGAGGTTTGCAAGCATACAAGTTTCAAGGGAAGTTTTTTAGAGTATTAGAGGAGAAAAATGAGCAGTAAGAGACGATCTAGCTCTAAATAAGGGTGAGAATGTAACAATTATTTCAATCAATAATAAGTTGATTACAGCACGTACCGATTTAGGAGGTGCGCCTAATTAAGTATGTACTGCTTTAGGAGGTATATTGTGATTTTATGATTTAAATAAGGGTGTTCCTAACTAAGTTCTAGCATTAATTAAAGCTCCTAATTAAGTACTAGTATTTTAGGAGCTGCTCCTAATTAAATACGTACCAATTTGAATTTCAATATATGGAACTACAACAGTAGAAATTGATATCAATCTCTCAAGTTTTAAACCAGTTCTCAAAACCTTCTTCATATCCTTCTTAGAGGTTGACCTCCTATAGAATGCCCATATTTAATAGTAAGTTTTGCAGAGGTATATAATTGAAATCAATAATAAACTTAAATTTGAATATCATTTCTTAGATCTGTAAACAAGATGGAGTCAATGAAGCACAAGAATTGATTTAAAGATTTAGAAGCAAGGAGGATTTGCACAGCTACCTGGTGCAACAAGGTTATGAACTCATAGTAGCTAATCTTTATTATGTAGATGCTTTCTTTCAGCCAACGATGGAAGGTACTATAAAACTTCATTTCTAAGAGCGATACTCTGCGAAGAAAAGAAAGCATTGAAAACTTAAGATGTAAAGTTTGCAGAGATTCCAAACTATCCAGAAATCTCAGTGACTAACTTATACGATGATTCTATGAATGACCCAGAGGTTTCGCAGCACCTGCCTACTAAGAAACAGCTGTCAAATAAACTACCTGAAAGAAAATATTTCTTTGGCATACTTGCAACAATTAAAGGTGATTACTTGAAAGAAATTATTCAAGAATCTCAAAAGAAAAGGTACAGCATCTCTTTAGAAGATAAGGACAAACAAGGGATCAAGATAAGTGAGAGCTGACTATCAGAGCTGCAGAGGCACCCTTATATTTCAAGTAAGATTTGCAGGTTAACTCTTTAGAAAAATCTGATACTGCCATCTTTATGATGAAGGAATAGAGCAAGCTTCACAGAGAGCGAAAGTCGCAGACAAAGTATGAAGTTAGCAAGAGACTTTATTCAAATATTTAGCCTCCAGAGTCAATGAACATAGATGCTGGAGCTGGCAGCAAGAGAAGAAACATAGGCCCAAGCAAGCCTTAAGAGGAAGAAAAGAAAGAGAAGCCAGCTCCCTCTAAAGAATTTTAAATGTGACTTATATATTCATTAACTTAACTACAAAACTTATTTATATACATTCACTCTCCCTTCTTTAGCACACTTTTATGCCAACTAATTATCTACTCTCTTCGCTGAACTTTTAATAAAGTCTACAGTATCGATAGGTAGGTCATGCATCAAGTGTATAGCAGTAGTTTCTTGTAATGACCTTTTAATATACCCCAGTAGAACTCAATTCCATTAAACTATGGACTGTAAGGTACGTTAAACACTGGCATTATTCTAAGTTGTTCATAACTCTTCCTTGTATCTTTAGTCTTATGAACAGAAAGATTATAAACAAACAGTATAATCTCTTATTCAGGGTACTTCTCTCTCAGCTGCTCCAAAATTTTTATATAATACTCTGTCTTAATAGAGCGAGGATGAATAACATAAGTTTCTAAACCAGTATCCTCATTAATTCCTCCAAGAATTGCCATTGTTTATACCTTGACTTTCTAGTCATATAAATCTATATTACTATGCCTCTTATACCAAGACTTCTAGATGAAAGTGTTGAAGGTAAACACGGCCTCGTCAGCATGTATAAACTTAATATTATTCAATTGAGCTCTCTTCATTTAATTATAAATATAATTTAAGTTGTTGTTGTAAAATGGCAGAGTGAAATCAATCACTCTCTTGATACGATTCACACCTTTGTAAGAGATACCATTTCGTTTATAAATGTTAGCAACAGACTATGCAGAGATCTTCAACTCAGGGAACTGGCGGTGAAACATAGTAGCTCGTTGGTCGAGAGAGAAGTGAGCCCAATACTTCAAAGTTTTTTCATTAATAAGATAGTCAATATGCTTCTATAGAAACTTTGACTTCCTCTAAGGCTTAGAATTCAGCTATTATTGCTTTAGTTATACTGCTATAAGGCAGTGGGAGCGAACAGTTGAAGGACTTCGCTTTAAGAGCAGTGCAATTGACTTATAATTAAGTACTGGTTTGACTTATTCACTGTATATATCACATCCATATCGCAGTTTAAACACTAAATCTATATACTCTTCATCATAAATAGACCCCAAAGCTTGCTATTTTTGTCTCGCATTTAATTAATAACCCCAACCCCTAACAAATTCCCTACAAATCAAAGCATTTATAAACCTAATTAAGGGGTTTTGGAGTTTTTATTTAAGCGACTTTTTAAGGTAAGATATAGAAACATAATACCTTAAATCAGCCAAGATATTCCATTTTTTTATAAATGATCTCTATGGATTAAGTAGAGATGGAAAGTTCAGGAGCCTATTTATAGATCACAGATCCCTAGGTGAAAGTGAAAAGAGCACAGTATCTTAGAGTCTAATCATTGATGAGATAATCGATTTATACTATTAGAATTCTAAGGGTCTATTAGGCTTAGAACTTAGTAGCATTCTATTTAAATTTAGATAATGAAACTTAACAGTTGCAGGTGGTTTATGGAGCAGCATTGATATAGGAATGTAATTAAGATAAGTTTGAATATTAACTATAATCATTACATCCATTTCGCAACTTAAACAGTAAATTTATATATATTTACTGTCATTAACTGATCCCAAACCTGGCATATGCTCACTTATATTACTAATATTTAAATCATCCTATAGAAACTATATTAAATTATGGCTTAATAATCTATTTTATCAAAAGAAATTTCACTAAAGCTGCTTGGGTTTTTGAATACACGCATATATAGAAATTTATAATTAAAATTCTTAAAATAATTTTCTAAAAATTAAACTTTATATAAAATTGTACATTAAAAGTTCTCATATTAGAGAGATTTTTTTAAATAAACGACACTTAAGATTAATAATTTTAAAGAACATTTAAAAACAAAGAAATAAATTTTATCAATCTTAATGACAAGTATATTATACTAATTTATTAAAATTAATTATTTGACCAGGTAATATAATAAATATGTAAAATATGATTAACCCTATTTCATTTATGATTGGGTTATTAAGCATTGTTCTTCTATTTCTCATTGTAAATTGTTAAAAATAATTTTTAAAAAAATTACTACTAAATTTTATAATATTTTATATTAATCTTAATTATTATTATTAAAATAAATGCATAGCAGCCTTATGATCAATTATTAATTATAAATTGAATTTAATTATAATAAAACCCCGTTAGTCAATTAAGAATGAAGATTGGGGATTAAGAATAAAGAAATTAAAATATAATTATTATTGGCGTAAATTATTAAAGTTATGGCTAATTATTAAAACTATTGGCTCGAATAATTGTCTCTTTAAAATAAACCAATCAGGGTGCGTATATTTGTTTTTAGCCTAATTATAATTAATTTTAGCCAATAATAATATATTTTTAATTTCTTTATTCATAATCCCCAATCTTCATTCTGAATTGACTAGCGGGGTTTTATTATTTAATTAACAAATTTAATTATTTCAATCATTTTTACATTTTATTTTAATTTAATTTATGCAATGAAAATAATTCAAAGTTTCATATACGATTTTAATTCTTTGTTAAGGATAGAATTAAATTAAAAAGTTATGGCCCCTTGGGGAGGCCGCGAAAATATTTTTAAAATTTTTTTAAATGCTTTAAAAATTATTTACATCAAATTAACATTTTATAAATCATTAAAAAGGTCTTAATGATCTTTAATCTATCCCATTTAAATCATGAAATACATAAGATTTTTATTTAATATGACTATTATTGTTTTTAAAATTTATGTTCATTTTGTTTTTAATTTCACGTTTTTGTATATTTGAAGTCATGATTAGCTGTAACAATAGTGGGAAATAAAATCATTGAGTCAACTAATTTGTTAAATAAAAATAATAAAAAATGTTTTCATGTAATTGTAACAGCTAATCATGACTTCAATAAATAAAAACGTGAAATTAAAAATAAAATGAACATAAATTTTAAAAGCAAAAATAGTCATTAAATCAAAATCTTATGTATTTAATGATGTGAATGGGATAGATTTAAGATCATTGAGACCTTTTTAATGATTAATAAGATGTTAATTTGATGTAAAAAAATTTTTAAAGCATTAAAAAAAAAATTTTTAAAAATATATTCGCTCCATTACCCCAATTAAAGGTTTAGGCTATTAATATATACTCTATTGTAATTTAAGAATATGGAAATCAAGTCATAATTTTCATACTAATTATTAAAGATTTTATATATAATTTACTCTTTTGATAACAATTTATTATACCAATCCCAGGATACTCTATTTATTTAAATAAATGAAAATTATTTCTAGATTAATTATCCAAATAAATATTAATATTCAAAATTTTAAGATTAAAATATAAAATCAATCTAGATAAGTAGTTAAAGAATCAAATAAAATATAGCAACAATATAAATCTTATTATATTAAATCATTAAAATAAAATTAGTAAGCTATATATATTAGAATTTGAAATGAATTGGTATTGATAATTATAAATTGAAAGAATTAATTTTAGGCAAAAAATCTATTTTTTTCTCTATAAATTAATTTAAAAACATAGCATATAAGAAATAAATTCAAAAAGCAATTTTTATTTTTGCTCTAAAATTTCAATGAGAATTGATAATGTTTTATATGATACAAAATAGAATTATAATAATCATTTCATAATACTTCAGTTAAAAAAGCTTTTAATTAAAAATAAGTGTTGCAAGTATTTTAGAAATAGATAAATTCAACAAATCTGTTACTTAATTTTGTTAAATTTAAAATTCATTAGACCATCTTGCATAATTAATTAAATATTAAACAAGATTAAAAAGCCTAACTACATGAAAATGAGAGTATTTTTAAAGAAATCGGAATATTCGAAGAAAATTAGCTTCTAGAAGTTTAACCTTTTTACCGTGACTATTTTTTAATATTCAATAAATTTAAATTTCACAATGAAAATCAAATTATTAATTAACTGTTTAATTATTACTATTCTCACAAACTATCTAGTAATAATGCTGAATACAAAATATAACTTAATAATTAAAGCGAAAGCAAAAGTTTAAAGCTAAAAACTTTAATCAAAGTATTTATTTATTTGCTTTTTTGAACCATTTATATTTTTCTTTATAAAGAGGCTCAATTTTGTTGTCTAAGGATTAACTTATGAAATTTTGCTGATATGATAATTATTTGTATTTTAGATTGTTATAATAATTTTCTTGTATTTCACATCTTATTTTAATATACATTACTAATTATTGATCGAGTCTCATCATTAACAAACAAAAATTATATATATTTTCCATTTATCCTCTCAAATATTTTTGCAGCTTTTACTCATACATTTAACTATAAAAAAACTATTTTATCAACTAATATGGGCATTAAAAGCCTCCTAAAGATACTTTCACTTCACTGAAAAAGCCTCTATTTATATTTAACAAATAAAATCACAAAACACTCTATATAAAGAATTTTTAGGTTTAAATTGGCTATGATAAAAGTAGTTGGTGAGATCTTAATTTCAATAATGGCTAAGTTAATAGCAGATAGTATCAAATTAATTAAATAAAATAGGTTTTATTTTTTTTATTATACTAAAGCTTAAATTACTATTTATATAGGATTTCATTTGCATTAGTAATTACTCTTAGAAAATTAAGACTCTATAGATGTACTCTTTGATTAAAGTAGAAATCTGATTAATACATGCAATAATTAAAAAATATTATTTAGTTATTTTACAATTTATCTTTATGCACACCCTTAGTCGATTAAAAATATATTAATGATTAAATCATTTATTTTACAGATTCTAACCCTGCTATCGCCAACTTCTACTTCAACATAGCTTTTAAGAAGATCTATACAAATATTGGCGAAATTTGATAATAATTATAATTAAATTAATATATCAAATCTAATTAATATCAATAATAACATCGTTCAATATGACCCATAATGCATTATCGAGCAATCCATAACTAATCTTGCAACAGGGAATTTACTGCTAAATCCGGAAGGTTATACTACAGGCGTGGACATCGCATCGAATTATTTCTTTTCAATAAATCATGACTATTCTCTCTAAGTATTGACATACTATAATGCTACAATTTAACTGACTAACACCTACACAATCAAAATAATAAATTATAATCTATGACATAGTATAAATAAGATTAATATCAGATAGTCTTTTTTATTAATTATATATTTACACAGGAGGAGTTACAATGAATTAGTACACGTTCTTAAAATAAAAAATAAATTCTAAGATTTTTAATTAATATAAGTTCAGTGTAATGCCTCCAGAATCAGTTTCAAACTTTAAATTTAACTTAGTAAACATTTTATAATATTTTTATAAACGACTTGTATTATGCTCACCCTATATCTGACTTTAAGATAAATAGAGTTAAAAATAACTTTTGAATTGCTTTAATATTATTATTATTTAGAAAATTAATGACTGGATAATTGTTGTGAGTGGTTATAGAAGTGAGTTTTTCAATGATTTCATAAATTTCTGTAAAGATCCTTCAGCAAATAAGTGCATGAATCCTATGATGTACGAGCTAAATGACCCTTAAGGATACATAACAGATGCAACATTCAAAGTTGATTCGACACTTAAACTTTGACTTATATTAATTTTTATAGTTTTTAATTAAAAACAATAGCTGAGTTAATAAAGTAAAGCAAGATTTAATAAATAAGTTTAACTAAATAAATGCAACCATTGATGCTTCTTAACCAGCCTTATACACAGGTAATTTTATCTATGCAAATTTGTGGGTATAAAATAATGAAAGGGCATAATTTTTGATTAAATTCATGAACTGCTGTGATGCTGTTGAGATGCCAGTACCATCAGTTTTAAATATTGTTCATATTATTGGCGTGATTCAACCAACTTTCATTGTCCCTTTATTCACAATAGATAGAAAATAAATTATCTTTAAAATCGTCCAAAAAAAATAAATTTATTAAAATGAAGATAGTCTGAGTCCACTTGCAAAATATAAATACAGTTAATTTATTATTATGTAATTTACATATATAATCAAATTGAATTTTTAAAAATTGCAAGCCATTTAAACTCCAAAGCAATTGATATTATAATTTATAAATTAATTAATGGAGGACTTAAATGTAAATAATTATTGTTTCAGAATTTGGGTGAATTATTTTTACTTTTAGGATTTTAAAGTCAATGATTTAATTTTAACTTTGACATAAATCTTATATAAAACAAGATGAGATTTCTTTAAAGTTTGTAATTTTCTGATTTTTTATTGAATTTTACTTAAATACTTCTTTCTTACAACTTTAAATTTCTTTTTATTTAAGCCATAGGAAAACATTCTTATAAAAGGTTATTTTATATATCTTGCTTTATAATTTTTTCCACTCTTCATTATTTTCAAATATAATTATACTTTAAATATCATAGGGCTACTTAAAATTTGATTAGCGCTATGAAGAGGGGATATATTATGAAAATATCATTGAATACTTTTTAAAGCCTTTTTTGTAAATACTAAAGGTATGCATCAAATATTAAGTAAAAGATGATTATTTTTCTTTAAATTAAGGTATAAAACATTCATATTATAATTTTACAAAACATTCATATTATTATTTTACAAAATATATTGGGGAAAAGTTTCCTGCACTTTTTTAAATGTAAAATCTAATAAATTTTGCATGTATTTACAAATTTAAAATTTTATGGCCCATTAAATATAAAGAGTATATTGATAAATGACTTATGTATAAGAAAAAAGAAATCGAGTGTGTTAACAACAGAAATGAAAGAATATTAAGAAATATTAAAGTATAATCAAAACCCCAAAATCTGTTCAGTAGTTTGATTGAGTTTTCGATCAATAAAAGGCTCCAATTAACGTTTACTCTAGTAGGGCTTTAATAGGGTTTATATAGGAGTTTAATGTATAAATATTAGTGATTTGAGTGAGTATATGCGATTTTTGGGGTCAATTTTATGACAGTGAGTATATCGATTTATTGCTTAAGTTTCGTTATGTATGCGATGATTATAGTGATCAACTCAAACCTATTCTAAATTACACATCAATAGCAAGACTGCTTTATAAATCTCCAGCTACTGTTAGGTCTCATTGTAAATTGGCATTGAATTAAAAGAGATAGCACCTTAATTCTTAGCCTAAGGGACCTTTGAAATTTTAGCAACATCATTTCGATTATCTTATCAATGATAAGACGCTTTATAACTGGGCTGATTTCTCTATGGCCTAGAGAGCTGTGATGTTTCATCGCCAATATCCTGAGCTTCATTTCTCTGCTTAATCGATAGCTAACATATATAAAAAGAATGAAATATCTTACAAGGCAGTCAATCACATTAACAGAGTGATTGACTTTAATGTTCCATTTTATAAGGATAATTTAAAATATATATTCGATTAAATGCAGAGGTCTTTAGAGCATAATATAAAGTTCATACACGCTGATGAGGCAGTATTTACATTCAATACCTTTATATCAAGGTCTTGGTACAAGAGGTATAGTAATATAGAAGTTTAAGACTAAAATTTTAAGGTGTAAACTCATGCTATTCTTGGTGAAATAAGCGAAGATAGTGGCCTTGAGACTTATGTTATTCACCCTCGCTCAACAATGACCATATAATACATAAAGTTCTTGTAAAAACTCAGAGATAAGTACGCTGACTAAGAAATTATTCTGATTGTTGATAACTTGTCAGTTCATAAAACTAAAGACTCAAGGAAAGATTGAACTTAACACCTGTATTTAATGTTCCCTACTGTCCTCAATTCAATGGGATTGAATTATATTGGGGGTTATTGAAGGGCCACTACAAGAAATTTCTACTCTATCACTTGATGCACTACTTGAAGATAGATACGGTAGATTTTAATAAGAGTGCTGCTAATAAAGTAAGCAATGAGAAAGCTAAAGTGTGCGCAAGAGAAGGGAGATTTTGTGTTTATAAATAAGTCTTAGATTTAAACGAATAAATAAGTTCACATTAATTTTACCCGTGAAGGGATTTGGCTTCTCTTTCTTTTCTTCCTCTTAAGGCTTGCATGGGCCCATGTTACTTCTCTTTGTGCCAGCCCCTGAATCTATGTTCATCTCGTCTGGCTTTTATAAATCTTTGAAGAGTCTCTTACTAAGTTCATTCTTTACGTGACACTTTTTCTCTCTGTTTAATTTGCTGCTCTCTTTCATCAAGTAAATAAAAGTGGCAGATTTTTCTATAAAGTTAGAAGGGTATGCTTACTTGAGATTAATGGATTCTTCTGCTGTTCAGGTTAGTGCTCTCCTAAGGGGCAAGAATATTTTATTAAATTTTTTCCCCATATTTTTAAAACTTACTAAATATCAAAAATAATTCATTTATTTGGTTATACATCCGCCTTTACTATAATTTCTGAGTTTTTTATGAGTCACTTCATTATAAATTTACTACATATTTAATAACATTAAATGATTAATTACTCAGAAGAAGAAAAAAACTTTGTAATTTTATATGACTTTTTAATTTAATTAATTGATTTTAAATTTATTATGTTTTTAAACAGTTAGTTTAAACTTAAAGTACTGCAGATATTACTTTATAAATTAAATTTACATTATCGAAAGTTAATTAATTAACATAATAAGTATAAAAAACATAATAAATAAAAAAAAATTAATTAAGATAAAAGTCATATAAATTGAAGAGTTTTTTTCCTGAGTAATTTATTATCTTTTTATTTTATTTTAATAAATATGTTGTAAATATATAACGAAGTGCTCATATAATACTCAGAAGTTATAGCTTAGGCGGCTGTATGACCAAATAAATGAATTATTTTTGATATTAATAAGTGTTCACCCCGAGGTACCACCCCCCACCCCTCCCCAGTCCCTAAACCGAGGTACCTCCCCCCACCCTCCCCCCACCTCAAAAATGAAGTCCCCTAATATAACCCACTTTATATGAAAAATCATATTCCCAAGGTCTGAATCGACTCCCTTCATGACATCTCACTCCCATAACAATATTTATATATAAAATGACATAGTTTTTCAAAATTATGCATTATCTTTTTAATTGCTGTTTTGATTTTATTATGAATTTTTGGCAACTGTCACTACGTCTGTCGACTATTTAAGACATATACTGCCATAGGAAAATATATTTCAATTGAGTTTACATTGTCTAGACTTATTGCAGATTTTATTAATACAATAAAGCTATGCACATAAAAATTCCAAAAATCTTTTCAGCCTAAATCATCTCTTTTCGATTTAAATATAAAAATTAACATGAGTAAATTTTTTAAAAAAATACATTTACTCTCTTAAATAAATATTATTTTATCATAAAAAATAATAATGATTGTTAATTTATTTTTATTTGTTAAATATTAGCATAATCATTATCATTTTTTTATGATAAAATAATTCTTATTTAAGAGAGTAAATGATTTTTTAAAAAAAATTTACTCATGTTAATTTTTAAATTTAAATCGAAATGAGATGATTTAGGCTGAAAAAGATTTTTGGAATTTTTATGTGCATAGCTTTATTGTATTAATAAAAACTGCAATAAGTCTAGACAATGTAAACTCAATTGAAATATATTTTCCTATGGCAGTATATGTCTTAAATAGTCGACGGACGTAGTGACAGTTGCCAAAAATTCATAATAAAATCAAAACAGCAATTAAAAAGATAATGCATAATTTTGAAAAACTATGTCATTTTATATATAAATATTGTTATGGGAGTGAGATGTCATGAAGGGAGTCGATTCAGACCTTGGGAATATGATTTTTCATATAAAGTGGGTTATATTAGGGGACTTCATTTTTGAGGTGGGGGTAGGGGTGGGGGGGGTACTTTGGGTAGAACAAATAAGTTTAAAAAAATATGGAAAATAAATATATTTATAATAATTTTGACCCCAGAATAGCACTACCCTGAAATTCCTATTGTCATGTGTCGCTTATTTTTATTCCTTGCAAATCTTTTTTTCAGGAGAGATGCTGTAGCGTTTCTTATGAGCTTTTTATATAACTTCATTTAAATACTCTGGTTTCAGAGTTCCAAGGATACCAAAGAAGAAGTTTCTCTCTGGCAACATATTAGAGAGTTGCAGCTTTAATGGAAAGTAAAAAAGTAATATTTAGATAAATCATAGAATGGTCATACAGTTTGTAACAGATATTTCAGGGTAGTTAGGATTATCAATCATTCGACTTTAAAAGCTTTTTTTCCTCGATTTTTCTATTCAATAAGTAAGGCTTTTAATAATGAGATTTTAGTTCCCTCCTAAGTTGGCAAGAACAATCCAACTATAATGGATTTATTAATCTTACTTAAGAACTTACCTTGCTATACCAAATATCTATAGAAGTCCTTTTTACTTCGAAATTTTTCCGATTAAATTTTAAATTCTCTTTATTACATCATTCATAGACTCCATCTTGCTTCCTCTTTCTAGAAATGGTAATGAAATTTAAAATTATGGATATCCATTCTAAGTTTATTAAATCTTACTACTAGAGGACCTACTGGAGGTCAACCTTAGAAAAGATATGCGGAGAAGCATTGAAAAACTTGCTCCAAGTTTCACAGATTGATTTCCATTTTCATCAATCTATCTCCATTAAATTGCTCCTAATAATGTTTAATTATTTTAGGAGGTCCTCCAAATTAAGTTCGAATCTAATTTTATAAACTGTTAAATTTACTCAAAAGATTTGTCAACTTACAGTCTTCTATAGTTAGTTCATTTTCTTACCTATCAGCAAAAGATTTACCAGAGTGCTATATACTCTACTATTATAGTTTATCAAGGTAGATTTTATCATTATTATAATTAAAAAAATATCAGCAAACTAAAATGAGCGCTAACCTTTTGAGAAGAGCGGCATTACTTGGGTAAAATCAATAAAAATTATCATTCCAGTAAGAACAAAAAAGTTGAGATCAGAGACACATGTACTTAGTGGGAGCCTACTTATGACACTTTGACCAGTCTAGCTTTGATATTTAAATATAAGTTAAGTAGGAGGTCATCATAGAAGCTGTGCATATTGAGAAGGAGTTTAAACAACCCGCCATAGAGCATTAATAATTACATGCCAAAGTTAACTATTAATGCAAAGAATGCAATAAAGTTTTCCCTTACAAGTCAACTCATAAGAGACACTTGAGAGATATACACAACGATATGCCAAGGTTATATCTCAAGCATTAAAAGAAGGATAGCATGAATATTTATAAGCTCTGTGAGAAGTCGTATTCTCATAAAAGAGACAACAAAGTGCACTTAAGGAAAAAGCACATTAAAGTTTGTGTTTATCCATGAATCTATGTAAGAAAATTCCTATAAAAAGAAGGTTGAGAAATCCTGCCGAGTCTCTTGAAGTTGAGGTACGAAGTAAGATAAAATGAAGAAAGCAGACAAAAATCTCCGAGTTTATTAAATTAAAAAAAAATCCTGGTATGATTTGAGACGATGAAGATTCCTATATTTAAAATTATTGACATAGATTTTTGTCTTAAAAGTTACCTCACACTAAGCGATAAAATAAAGAAGATAGTTATCATAGATGACTAATACGCTTACAAATTATTTCATTTCAATTATTTTCTTTCTAATGACATATTCTAAATGGAATTTTCAAATGAGTATTACGTTCTTTAATAAGCAAAATATAATGAGTTCAGGCAAATTGTTAAGCTTGATGATATTTTACTTGGAAAAGACCATGTAGCATTTATGCTTCCTCTCCTATATATGACTTACAAAGAGTTTTTATTTGAAAACAACTGCTAAAGGTAAATTGGCTTGATAGTACAGCAGATAGTTGAGGGAATAGAAGAGTTTCACAAGTTAGGTTAAGTTCATAGATAAAAGCCATAAAATATTATGATGAAGTTTCAACCTCTTAGAGTCTATATTATTCATGTCACCAGAGCTCAAAGAGTACAAAACTCTGCATTAGAAAATGTAAGTGGCACTCCTGGATATTTCCCCAAGAAAGAATATTGGAGAGACGGAATATTTCTTGAGATATATGGGCATTAACAGTAATAATAAAAATTAAGAGTTACATGCCAAGATACGATTACTTAAGCTGAAAGATATTCTTAGGAAAGAATCAAACAATATATCGATAATGATAAAATTAATGGAGGTCTTAGAAAACTTGGATAAACAACAATAATCAAGCCAAGCAATGAAAATAATGTTACATTAGATATATTCAAACAGAAACTTAAAAAGATAAAATTCAAAGAACTGCCACATGAATCTAAGCTTATATTTGTGTAAAATAATTAAAAAGCTCGCTTGATATACTCACTTAATTTACTAATATTTAAACTATAAACCTCCACATAAACCATATTTAAACCCTAATGGAGTATTCTTTAATTGCAGCATTTTATCAATAAAAACCCAATAAAAAACTGAAGTAGTTTTGAGGTTTTGAATGATTTAAATTTTTAATTTATTTAAATTATCTTTCATCCTATAATTTCAGACCTTAATTTCAATATCAAAGGAAAAAGTTACAGTGTAGTGCTCAAAATTGTGGAAAACTTTTTTTAATATATTTTTTAAAGCAAAATAAGCGTTTTAAGAGTAAATATGATAAATTAATTAAGATAGATTGATATTGAGTTCCAACTGTAACTTTAGCTATTGTCTTAAAGTCTTCTCTAAACTGCATTTACCGATTTTTGATCAAACAAAGTGGATTATTCCCGTTTAAAAGGTTCTATTCTTAGCGTCGCTATGAGCTGCTTTAAAGGTGTTGCTAGAAGCTCAGCCACAGCTAGGTTTAAGAGTGCCATGGCCAGGATCCTTAAAGATCAGGGATCCCCATTTTAATTGCTAGAATACTAATGTTTTAAGAAGTTAATAAAATTAAATCATTCAAATTAAGTTGTAATGTTTGTAATAATTTAATCATACTAGTAGGTTTAATTCATAATGAACTAATTATAGAGTTGTCTTCATTAATTTTAAGATGATGTCTATTAATTAAGACTATGAATGATTTAATTTTATTAACTTTTTAAAACATTAGTATTCTAGCAATTAAAATGGGGATCCCTGATCTCTAAGGATCCTGGCCAGGGCACTCTAAACCTAGCTGTGGCTGAGCTTCTTGCAGCACCTTTAAAGCAGCTCATAGCGACGCTAAGAATAGAACCTTTTAAACGGGAATAATCCACTTTGTATGATCAAAAATCGGTAAATGCAGTTTAGAGAAGACTTTAAGACAATAGCTAAAGTTACAGTTGGAACTCAATATCAATCTATCTTCATTAATTTATCATATTTACTCTTAAAACGCTTTTATTGCTTTAAATATTTATAAATTATTGATAAACTTATACATAAACAAGATAAACTGTTTCAACTAATAAAACTCAAAAATAATCTTTATCTATTGAAAAATATTAATGACTTAATTATTAATAGTTGAAATGTTTATTTGAGGAAGATAACTTTGTATTTTCGTTAAATATCCCGACAATAAATTTATTTACAACATAAAAATTTCCAAAATCTTTTAATAAATAATATAATATAAGCATTTATGGGTTTTTATTGTTAAATCTAAGAACATTCACTTTATGATGGAGGTGACTACGTAATTTTTTATCCTGGAGACACTATAATTTTAAATGCCTTTTTAATTTGAATAGTAAATAATATTCCAATTAATATGATATTTATTATGCAAGTACCATTGGATTAGATATTACTGAATCATTAGATTAACCTAATCTCCCAGATAGAATTTCATATACACTCAAAAGTGATCATTTCAAAATAATAAATATTGTTGTAATTCTTTTATTAAAACATTAAAATGTAGATATTTTAAAAAGTTTTTCTTATTAGTAACAAGAATAAATAAATATAAATATATAGATCTTTGTGAATAGAAGGTTTTTGAATTTGAAGCAACAATAATTAATTGTACTAAGCCAGGTGTGGTTTAAGCTACACCTTCAATTTCAAGGAATTATGTGATAGGTCAACCAAGCTTCGTAATCAAGTTTGACTATTCTAATTAAATATTTAATTATAAATTTTTAGAAAAGAATTATTATAAGCAAAGATTAAAAACCCCTGATTTCACTAATATTTGTAAAATGATTCAGAAGAGCAGGTATCGTATACAATTTTTTGCTCAAATAAAAAATTAAAAACAACCTAAAGCAAGCTCTCGCTCCATCTTTTCTAGTTGATCTTTATTTTTTCTAAAATTAGGTTTAATTAGTTTAATTTGCTGATTTTTTTGCATATTTTATTTGTAAAATATCATCTTTTTAAAAAATTAGACAGTACTACATTTCTTTTTCTTTAAATAGAATAAATTTGATTTAATTTAAATTAATTCCAAAGGTATAACAATGAAAATATATTCCTAATGTTTAGAATTTACTATTCATTATATCATAATTCAAACAATTAAAAATATATTATAAAATATTCAATTTAATAATAAATCTCAATATTATTAAAAACAGTTTATTTTTAATGATGGAATTAATTCGAGAAAATAAATTAAAATTAAACTAATGTTTAGAAGAATTTCCTGCCATCAAAGGGGATAAGTACCCAAGACTGGAAGTTTTCTCGACTTAAATTGAATATTATAAAATCAACTATAATAAGGATTCAAACTATATAAAGTAAACTCAATCCCAAAATCAGATAGAATAGTTATGCTTACTTTGGGTCAAGATTATTAAATTAAAAAAAGTATTAATAGCTTTTTTTCTTTATTTTAACTTAATTTTTCAAAGTCGAATATATCTGAGCAATATTAATTTATTTGTGCAATAGTTCACATCTGACTATTTAAATGACATCAATAAAATATACTTATATTTTTATATATAATCTAAATTATAAGAATCTATCCGGAGTGCATAGAAAAACCATATAAGTTCGAAATTTTAAAAGATAATTTGCCAATTGATTATTTTTATATTTCTATAAAAAATGTTCTATTTAAGACAATTTATTATATTTTTTCATTTTATATAATTATATAGAAAGCGAATTTACCTTCATAGTTTTAGATAGAAACCTTGGTTAGGTTAATTTAACGAAGAGAATTACATTTTTAAATTCTATAATTAAATAAAATGAAATTTAATTTTATTTAGATTAAATAAAAGAGTGAAAATGAAGATTATAAAGCTTAGTATAAGTTCATTTATAATATTTAAAAAAATGATATAATATTTTTTATTTAATTCACTATGACGATGGAAGGTCAGGCTTTATATTAGCAAATAGTGATTGAAGTGCTTGAATTAGGAATTTGCATTAGCAATTACTCTTACAACTATTGCGAGAAAATGAAAAACTTTACCTTCCTTAATCTAACGATGCCTGCTTGCGAAAGAGTGGGATCTGTTGATATCAATAAATTATTACGATTTTAATTATTTATCATGCCATTCAAGTCAAATCCAAATGATAGAGGGGCAATTAAGTTTAACGAGCTATCATAAAACATGAGTGTTTATAGCTGCGATTATTTTGCGATGAAAGAATATTTTTTCACTTTATCTGCACCTAATTCCTCGCTAACTTACACTTGGAAAATTGTGCTCAATGGGTATCCTTAATGTGGGGTCTCATAGAAATAGAGTGATACAGATTTTAAATTTAATTAAAATATAAGAAAATTAATTAGTTTCACAGAGATTAGATTAAATGCAAAGTAAGGTGCGTACAAATGGTCATTCCAATCCTCTGTTCCAAACTATGAGATTTGTGACTATGCTCCTAGAAATTATATATTAGTAGATAGCGCAGGACAAAAAGCAAACTCAAATTTCTTTTCGTTTAATAGCAAATCGTAAACAATTACTTTTAATGTGGGGAAGTCTTTGTTTCCTTACAATCAAGATATATATTTGTACTTATACTGGGATAGATATTCTTAAACAAAGACTTAAATCAAATTATATGTAAAATATGAAGCTTGATAATTTTAAGTTTTATGGTATAAATTTTAGTAATGAAATTTCCTATTTTGTTTTCATTGATATTTAGAATTCAATTTATTTAATCATAAATTAAGCTCCTATTATCAAGCAAAATCAAACCCCAAACCCCTTTAGTAGTTTAATTTATTTTTTGACTGATATTAGACTGTAATTAGAAATATATAGCTCAAGAAATTTGTGATGAAAAACCCCGGCTATATATACGAGAGAGAAATGAGTCAAGTATTTGAATGTTCTTATCATTAATGAGTTAATTGATATCTTGCTGCTAAAATTATAAGGGTCTTTTAGTCATAGAATTAATATGCTATATCTTTAAATTCAATGCTAATATACAGTGAGAACTCACATTTGCAAGAAACTAATGTAGCTACCTTAGTATATACGTGTAATAGATAGAATAGGCTGAGACTTTAATCGCCACATCCATAAAAAACTAAAACAATAAATCTATATACTCATTGTCATAAACTGACCTCAAACCTCGCATATACACACTTGAATTACTAATATTTAAACTATAAACCCTATTAAAAGCCTTATTATGTATACTTAAATTACAGCCTTTATCTATAAAAAAATCAATCAAACTTATGATTTGGTATTTGGGTTTTAAATGCAAATGATCCAAAGCCTGTAGCCGAGCAAATCTAAGATATGAAAGCTTTCGATTTTTCAGTTTTAAATTCATCAGATTTTCAGTCTAATCTAGGCCTAAATAAGTCAAATTAACCTTAATTTATTAATGCGACGATTAAAAGTATAAGCTAAGAAGGTGAAGTGGTTATATAATTCTCTGAAAAATTGAGGTTTAAGGATTCGAAGTACTACGGAGATATTAGGGATAAGGGACTTGTGCTGAGATTATGGTAGAACTACTATAATACAGAGTATGAAGATGTGGATATCAGGAATTAATAAAAAAAGTATAAATATTTAAAAATTAATTAATTAAATATAAAATATAATTTTAATTTTTTATTAATTAGAATTGGACAATCACAAACATTGATGATTATTTCAAAGTAAAATATATTTAGGCAATTTAATTAAAAAACTTTAAAAATTTTGATGCTAAAGTTATTTAATTTGATAAACTCAAGATATTTAATAATTAAAAAAATAAATATATTAATTTAAATCACATTTACTAAATTATCGCATTGAAAAATACTTTTATACTTTAATTAAAACGGCTACCATTTTTTATTTACTTAATTTATTCTAAGCTATTTTAAATCTTATATTTTCAATTTTTAATCGAAAATAAAACTTAATTTATATAGCTTTTTACTCTAACAACCAATTATTAAAATGGTATATTATTTAATTTTTTAATATTAAGAATTAATTGTTATTATGTGATATTATGTATACATACAGCTTTACTTCAACTAAAAATTAATTAGAATAAAAATTAAAAAGTTTGATGGAAGTTTCCAACCTCCAACTTTTAAATTTTATTATTTTGGCAATATACTATATATATATAAGAAACACATAAATCTCAATTCATTACCGTGGTATATATTAAAAAACTTATCTTAATATATAATTTTAAGATAGCTTATATTTATCCCTTTCCTCATTAAATAATTAAAAATAAGTGTAAATTACTATTTTAATAACAATTATTATAATTTTAAAAAAAGAATTCGGCTTTTATAAAAAAAAAGAATATAGGATTTTAAGATATGAATAATTTGATCATAATTGATGGTAAAGGTTTTAAGAAATTTAGAAAATTATATTTTTTTATGCATGGGGTAGAAAACTTCCCTAGGAGGGGGGAATTACTTTTGGAGTAGGAAACTTCCCCCTCCCAAAATTCTATATAAAAAATATTTTTTATTAGAGATATTGCAAATAATTACTCATCATCTAAATCTTAAAGGATAACGTCATAACTTTTAGGAAATAATAATAAATAATCGTTTGCTATAAGATATTATTCTTAATTAATTAGAAAATGTTTTTAAAAGTATTTTGAATTGATTGATTGATTGATTGATTAATTATTTATATAATTATTATCAATATTAATTTGGCTTTAACAAAAATGCTAAAACTATCAAGAATACAATATTTATAAAATTTGAATTCTTATAATTTTTATTTGTTTTGATAAAAAATTAAAATTAAAAAAATTAAAAAAGAATAATAGCAATTCTTGCATTAAAGCTGCTTTCCTTTAATTAACTATATTAAACCAAGGTAATTTAAAATCTTCTAACTCGTACATTTTTATGAATAAATTAGTACTTTATACCTCGTAATTGTCAATAATTTATATATTTAGATATAATAAATGCCTAATTAAGAATAAATAAATGAAACAATAATCAGCTAACCTATTATATAATCATAGGGTTATTATATATAAAAGAATGTAAGAATAGAATCAATATATTAAATCATAGTACAATAAATAAATTCAATACTTTAATAGTACTTTCATTTTAACGTATCCATTTTTATTATATTAAATCCTTAAATTCTTGAATAAAATGATTCCTTTATTTTAGGAGTTTCATGGTGACTATGAAAATATGATAAACTTGCAAGAGAATTTCAATGAGGCTGTTTTTTAATTTGGATATTAACTTATTAAATTACTTCAAATTCTATAAACATTATTATATATTTTATTATAACAATAGGAGGTCAAATCATTAATATTATTTAAAGCTAGCTAAACAGAAATTAATATACTGGGGGTGGGTAAACCAGTCAGCTCAATATAATCATGAAGTCTCACACTTGGAATTTATAAAGACTAATCATAAGATCATGACTCTAAATAAATTTCTAAAAAATAACCAACCATGCTGTAGCTATACAGCACTCCTATTTAATTGAATTTTTAAGAAACTTACTAGAGTTATAATAAAAACAGTTATCAAAATCAACGTTTTTTACAAGGTCCTTTTGGTGTTTGCGATGGTCCCCCCGCTTTTAGAACTTTGTCAGGTGTTTCATTTGAATCTAATGCCTTAACAATTCGAATATATACAACAGTTATGAAACCTATGGAACCTACTTGCTCATTTAACATGAGAATAATTAATGCTACAGCTTCTCCAGAAGTTGAGTTTAGTACAAGTTATTACTTAGAAAATTAGTTTTATAGAAATCTTATAAAATTTTAAATAGATATTGTTTTTGAATTACACTAAGACGACAACTGACTTTCTTGGATACTTTATTTTTGATATTCATTTACCAAATTCAGTTTCATATATTGGTAACCTAAGAGCAGAGGTTTACTCTTAAAGTAATACAGGCTGGTATTTTACAAATCCATCTTCAACAACAATAATTATAATTTATTTTTTCAAAAAACATATTTAAAAATCTCAAAATTTTAAAAGCCAAAATTAATTATTATTAGGTATAGAAATAAATAATTTAAATTAGGAATTAAATAGTTAAATTACAACTTTAAAAATTACAGAAATTAAATAAGAATTTTAAAAAAGTAATTTATATTTTATAAATAAAACCCCAAGAGTAAAATTTGATCGAATTTTAAGAATGAACAATTAATCAACAAAGAATATATTACTTGTCTATATATCAAATCACTCGTCAACAATCTTGCAAATCTTGTCGTAGTACTTCTTCTCCTCCTTGGTCATAGTTGAGCAGCCTGCCACGCTGGCCTTGATGTCGTTCTTGTACACAATCTCTTCCCAGTACCACCATCTAAGCTGGTCCGTCTCCAACTTTTCCCACACGTCGGAGAAGTGATCAATGATGACACGGGGTGCCCAGGGGTTTGCGATGTAGACTGCCTACAGCCCCGAGTACACCTTGTCCTGGCTCACCCTCTCAAGCTTCTACATTTCGGCGTTGACGAGGTCCACCTGGGCCTGGCTGGGTTGGGCATTGAAGTCGTTGAGATTGGTCGCGACGAGGTGCTCCCTCACTTCTTAGGAAATGCGCTTCAACTAGTAAGATGATGCCAGGGACCTGGCCCAATGCCAAGCGAACAGGAGATCCTCATGATCATCAGGATGAACTTCAAATCTCTCAATTATGCTATCATAAGAGGGCAAATCCTTTTCCCATCTCAAGATTTCATAATGCCTGCAGAAAAATTCAAACCAGCAATAGGTAGTATTCATGATTCCCTTTTCAGTTGCTTCTTCTCCATTTCTAATCTCAAAGTTTTATATTTAAAATTAATTATAATTTTAATAGGGCGTATTAGATTTTAAATATTGGAAATTAAACTTTAATTGGCCTATTAAATATTTTAGTATTAAAAGTTCGCCTAACTTACCAAATCAGTGTTGTAGAGGAATTTGAGGGTAAAAATAACATTGAAGCCCAGCAAAGATAGTCATTCGAAAGCCCTTGAAAAGACGCATAGTCCTCTAATCTACGACACAGACAATTGTTTCCCAGGCTGAGATAAACTTCGAATATGAATGGTGGGGTTTTGGCACTTTTATTAGAGTAAGGGTGATTCGTGATTTCGCAGATTGGGTGGCCAAAACCAGAATCAATTATAGTATCAGACAGCTGCAGGCTCAGATGCTTCAGGGCATCGACCAAAGAGCATGCGAACGCGCCGGTGAGCCACCGCATGTCCAAAAGTGAGAGCTGCACAGCAGGGCCTGCACATAACGCCGCAGTTGCTTCCTATAGCCTATTAAGGGAGGCAAACTTACTTCGTAGAGACAGGCAGGAGCATGGGGTTGAGGTCGCGGCACTTAATGAACCTGAATGCCTATTCCACTGTAGCCATGTTGTACTAGTAGGGGCCCAGAAAGAGGATGGGGACGTTAAGCTTCTGCAGGACGCTATTGGTGTAGCTGCTATGGTGGTAGGACGCGTAGTCCATCAACAAGAGGGGGTGAGTGCCAAGTAGTATATTGGTGCCAGTCTCAAGATAAAGATGGCCCTCCTCGTTTTCGTTTATTGAGTGGTTTCGATTTCGTTTGCATGAGGAGAGATTTCTCCTGACGGATTCCTCTGGTTCAAAAAGCTTTTCTCTACCCCTATACCATCCTGAGAGTGCGCTTGGAGAAGGTGCTGGTTTGAAGAGTGTCATTAAAGAGTTTAAACATTTGATTGGGCATTCCATCGTTTGTTGCATTGAAGAGCCTCTGCACAAGGGGTCGTAGCTTGCTGATAGCTGTTGAAATGTAGCCGTTAACCTCGGGCTTCAGCAGGCGTACCGTGAATGCTTCTTGAACCTTGTTTTCTGAAATAACCTGGTCCTCATATACTTGTGCTAGCAGCATTTTTGAGTATCCTAAGCATCCTTAAATCGAGACTCCCTCGACCGTTTAATGGCGTCCAGACCAAGCATAATTAAATTTACTTGCTCCCTCTAAGCATCCTGCTCTTTTCTCTCAGCTGTATTAAGTAATGATAGCGTCGTTAGGTAGTAGTTCTGGAGGTGCTTCTGATCTGTTGTTACCTTGATATACATTTCTTAGAGTTGGGTGTCCGTTAGATTTGCAGATGCTGGTTTATTAAGCAAATTCTTGTTTAACGGTTATTAGTGGGTTGGTTGGATTTTAATTATTTATTTTCTTTTATTTCAATTTGCTTTAGTAGATTGCTTAGTATATCGCTCAAGTCCGGAGATAAGTCGCCCAGTGATGAGTACCTTGGTAAAGGATCTGCACATCCTCTACTAGGACCTGCTGAGGGTGTCATCTCCTGTTAATTATGGTTTGAAGATTTCTATGTTTGTTCTATTGTCAAATCTTCATTTTATATTAGAGTTTTTGCCATTGAGTATTACATAGGGCCCCCACCTCTAGCCTTGGAGCGTCTACACTTCTTTGATCCTTCGTCGCATCTCACATAGTAGCCTCCATCGTCTCCTCCATCTCAATAAACTTCTAGTTGGCACAATCTTCAACAAATGTAAGCTTGCGGACTGACGTGTGTATTTCAATCATTGAGTCCACCAACTCCTCATAATGCGTAATAACACTGTCGCCAAAGATGGTTGAAGCGAGGTCCACAATCTCTTTCTAAGATCTTTAACCAACGGTCATATTATCTAAAAAGCATCGAAATCGTATCTCAAAGATGTCTAGCTCTGGAGTATGCGATGGTGCGAGGAGGGCCCGAAGGTTTGGCGGCAGCACTCGCTTTTCAAGCTCGACTGGCGATGAGGATAGGAAGTTATTATCGTATTTGTCACCCTGTTATCTGGGCTGAGCATCAGAGTTGTCGATTGAAGGCAAAATTATTATAATTTGGGGAGATTAGTATAAATAAAATTGAATCAAATCACGCTTTTAAATTTGGTAGCTTTCTGTTTTATTAAGACACCCCTATATATATATTGTACTATGTCAATTAATTTAAAGCTACCAAAAGTAATTATAATAATAAAAATACTATATTTATTTAATTTCAAATTCACAATTAATTCAAATTTTACTCTTGGGGTTTTATAATTTACTATTTTAATTTTATCATGAAAATGCTTATTATTCAAGATTTTTATTTATTTATAAAATAAATATGATTAACTATTAAATTAAATTTTTTTTCTATATTGATTTGATTTAGACTATTTTGAATTCTACAATAGTATTTTCTTAAGCTTTTTTTGTTTTACAGTTTTTTATTTCGATTACTTTCTGGCATTAATAAATAATTATTACTGAGACTATATCCACTTAGGCTGTTACAAACATCTAAATCTTATTTATCATATCTAAAATTAAAAAGCAAATAAAATATGATTGATATGTTTTAAATATAATATAATCTCTGATTAAAAAATTTGTAGCGACATTGATGTTACTGCAACATTTTACATGGGCTTTACTCTCTTTAAAAGCGATGGATTTGAAGAATCTCCGCTATCTTATGATTTATCAATTTTAGATGAAAGTACAAACACTCTAGTACCTACTTCGAACATTCAAAACCCCTTAGTGAGGTTTATAAGTGCTTTGATTTGTAGGGTATAGTTGAGGTCTTATTGGGGTTAGTAGAGAAATTAGGCCAATTTGCAAAATGAGAAATAGAAATTAGCGAAATTTAGGGTCTATTTATGATGAGTAATATTTAGATTTACTGCTTAAGCTTAGGTATGGAACAAGTATTAATATAGACTAAGCCAAACCTGTACTAAATTAAGCAGCAATAGCAAAGTTATTACGCAAGAGTGCCTCAACTGTTAGGTATCACTGCTTGCTAGCTGTTTAGCATTTTAATTCTGGTTGTTGAAGCATCCTGCAAGAAAATAAAAGTTCTCTCAGCACCATATTGACTTCCTCTGCGACTCTAAGACTTTGAAGTATTGGGCACACTATCCATTAGACTAGCGAGCTGTGATATTTCATCGAAAGTTTCCTGACATGCGCATCTCTCCTTAGACTATAGCCAACATTTATAGAAGAAATGGTATTACTTTCAAGACTGTCAACAGAGTGAAAAGAGTGATTGATTTTACAGTGCCATTTTATAGTAATAATTTAAACTATATATATGATTAAATGCAGAGAGATATTACTAATAACATCAAGTTCATACACGCTGATGAAGCTGTGATTACCTTCAACACCTTTATTAATAAGTCTTGGTATAAGAAGTATGATAATATAGAAGTCTATGATTAAAAAGTGAAGGTAGTCACCCATGCAATTTTAGCTGGTATAGGTGAAGATTCAGGCCTAGAGAGTTATGATATTCACCCTCGCTCTATTAAGCGAGAGTAGTATATAGAGTTTCCTACATAAGCTCAGAGAGAAGTATAGTAACCAAGAGATCATCCTGTTTGTTGATAACCTCTCAGTTCATAAGACTAAGGAGTCTAAGAAAGCTTATGAAGAGCTAAACATAACTCCTGTATACAACGTTCCTTATAGCCCATAATTTAATGGAATTGAATTCTACTGGAGTTAAATCAAGACTCACTACAAGAAGCTGCTGCTGTATCATCTTATGCATGACTTGCCCATCGATACAGTAGACTTAATTCAAAGCAGCTGTAAGAGAGTGAGCGTAGATAAGACAACAGTCTGTGCGAGAGAGGGAAGAATGAATGTTTATAAATAAGTTTTAGATTTAAATGAATGAATAAGTTCACATATTAAACTAACCCATAAAGGGGTTTGGCTTCTCTTTCTTCTCCTCTTCTTATGGCTTGCTTGGGCCCATATTTCTTCTCTTAGTGCCAGCTCCTGCATCTATGTTCATTTCATCTGGTTTTTAGACATCTTTATAAAGCCTCTTGCTCACCTCATAAATTGTCTACGACTTTCTTTCTCTGTGAACCTTTGCATGCTCTTTCATAAGATATATGCCAGTGCCAGATTTTCCTACAAAGTTATATGTCAAAGCTTACTTGAAAGATAAGGATGCTTCTTAAGTTCCTCTAGCCAAGCTGAGCTTATTAGAATGCCTTGCTTTTTCTAGTCTTCAGGAGAGATAGAATATCGTTTCTTATGTGCTTCTTCAATTATTTCTCTGAGATACTCCTCTTTTACTATACCAAGAACACCAAAGAAAAAGTTCCTCTCTGGTAGTTTATTAGAGAGTTGCTTCTTGGTAGGAAGGTAAACTACCACTTCCTCATCTAACATGGCATCCTCATAAAGATTAGTGACTGAAATCTCAGGGTAGTTGGGAATTTCGATAAGTTTAATCTCTTTAAGCTTTCTTCTCCTCACAAAGTATTGCTTTCAAGAATGAAATTTTGGTACCTTCCATCGTTGGAAGGAATAAACCAACTGTATAATATGTTAATAGTCATCAAGTTATCTTACCATGTAAAGTTAGGTATAGATAGAGATCTTCCTTACTTCTGAATCTTGATAGCATTTCTTGAGCCTCGACTCTTTTCATTTGATCATTGAGTGATTCCATCTTTGTTCCCCTTCCTAATAATGAATTTCAAATTATAACTTATACACTTCTGGATCCTATTGTTTAAAATCTTACTAATAAATATGGCATCTTATAGGAGGTCAACCCCGCAAAGATACGTGGAGAAAGTTTGCAGAAGCTGTAACAAACTGCAGAGATTGAACTCCATTTTTATCAATTTAGTTCCATTAAATTAGTACTAAATTAGTTCAAATTTAATTAGTACTGGTACTAAATTCGTTTAATTTTAATTGGTACAATTTAATAGTACCAAAACTTAATTAGTACCTAGTTTTAAACTAATGAGGTTTTAATGGAAAAGTTCAAAAATGGATCAAAACCTAATTGGTACCAGGACCAACCTAATTTATCTAAGTTGGTACCAAAATTAAAAATATTAAGCATAAAATTAGAAAATTTATAGTTATAAACTAAGTATAAATATGAAGTCTTAGAGCTTAGATCAAACCATCATTAATGCTGTTGCAACTCCTATATAGTCCAGATATAGCTATAGAGGTTTTAATAGCTTTATAATAGAAATTTAAATTTTAATTTAAACATGGCGGTCAACTTAAATCGTAGAGCGGCACTTTTAGGAGCAGGTCGGTCGATGCTCAACTTTGGCTCCTCCAAGAAACCAGAAGTAATTTATATTGAAAAGGAGGTAGAGCTAAGAGCTCTAGAGTTTGAAGCTGAGGTCTTTAAAATTTAAGTTTAAAACAAGAAGTAGAGTGCTGAGATGGGTGTTTAAACATAAGTTGAATTAATTGAAGAAGATAAGGAACAGCAACCAATAGAAAAAATTAAAACATTTTAATGTGAAGACTGCTAAAACTTCTTCTCAACTGAGTCAAGCTTGAAGAGGCACATTAAAGAGGTACACTCTGGCAAGGCCAAGATCTATTTTAAACATGACAAAGTGGATGGAAGGTACCAATGCACAACATGCATGAAGTCTTACACTCACTCAGCAAAGGTTAAGAAGCATATGCAAAAACATCATCTTAGCGAATTCTTGATTTAAGATTAGGAGACTTAATAACTTGTACCTGCTAAAAGAAAATCAAAAATTCTTGAGTCTTAAAGAGACCTACAGGAGAAGCTCAAGAGACAGTGTCGCTTTGAATCAATGAACTAGCCTGCAGATCATACTGTTTTAGCATGCTTCCAAGCGAAAGCAATGAGTATTCCTGCATTAAATGCAATTGAACTTAGTAGCTGCATTTAAAATTACTTGCACATAAGTGTGCCTAACAAGGCAAAGCTTATAGTAGTTGATGAGTATGCATACAAGGTATACCCTTTCAGCTATCTCATAAAAAATGAGCAGTATTAAAATGAGTTTGCTAACGAATATATGATTCTTAGAGAGGCTTAAAGAAGAGATTGCAAGAACTTGCTTAAGTTAAATGGTGTTATATTAAGCTATGGTTTCATCGCACTAAGGCTCAAGAAATTTGAAATGACTTTAAGAGACTATCTATATCATAATAGATATCCTGATGGCTTAAATGATATTCTTACAGATATGATTAAGGGTGTCAAGGAGTTGCATGAACTTGGATATGTTCATAGAGATTTGAAGCCTGAAAATATTATGCTTAACCTCTGCCCTTTAGAAGTCGTAGTTATCGATTTCAATAGAGCCTTAAGATAAGAGATAGTGACTTTGGCTAAAGTTCTTGGTACTCCTGGATACTTCCCAATTAGAGAGAAATGGACTAATGGCTCAGTTCAGTGGGATGTATGGGCAGTTGCTGCTATCATATTAGAGAGCGATATGGAAAGTATGTCATACTTTGGAACAAAGCACGAGAAATAATCAATAAGTTTAGCAGCTAAACATATAAAATAAGAAGAAATCTGCGATAAAATTAAGACGGAAGTTGAGATGGTCATAGTTAAAGCTCCAGCATATCCAAGATAATCATTAGATGACATTCTAGAACAACTAAAGACAGCGAGATTCAAGAGGTATCACAAAGACAAGTAGATAAAATGTGTTTGAGTTAAGCACAATAATAATCATTAAATATTCATTAAATTCATATAAAACCTGCATTTTGTCTACTAACCTCAATAAGACCCCATCTATACCCTACAAATCAAAGCACTTATAAACCTCACTAAGGGGTTTTGGGGTTTTGATTCTAGTTAATTCATGTTATTAATAATTAATAGACTTGAAAATCTATTCTATTAAAAGTAAAAATTAAGAGTTTACACTTAATAAATAGATTAGTAGTTTCAAGTTAAAAAAAATTTAAATCATTATTTTTTTTAAAAATTGAATTAATTTAGCGCAAAAAAGACTGGAGCTAAGTTACAATTTTGGCAATTCATGGTGGAAAAAATTAAACTTTTTGAGACTCATAGTTGATGGACAAATTTCAAAATAATTTTAATTGAAAATTGAATAATTTTGTCAAATAACTGCTACATCATATGTTACTGTATATAGATTATTAAATTTATTCAAATAATATTTAATGGTATTTTATTTTAAAAAATCAAAGAAAAATCATTAATATTGCCTTGTTTAAATTAATAAATAACTCTTCTATTAATTTTTCTTTTAATTATTTACTATATAACATTTGAGTTATTTATTTTATTTAATCTTATTTTCAAAGTTAAATCTAATATATTATGTATAAATATTATTTTATATTTTATGAGCTTCCTATATATTAATTATTTTTATTTTTTTATTAATTATAAAAAAAACTTTCCTAAAGTTTAAATAGTAAGTTATTTTATTTTATTTATTTAAATTCATAATGTTAAAAAAATTTTATTTAATTTATTTAGTGTTTTAAATAAAAAGAAATTGGGATTTTGAATTAATTCTTTTGAATAAGATTTTGAGTTTTTTTATTTTTTTCTTAATAATAATATTTTTAAAAGAACTGAGATTAAATTAAGATAAAAATATTAAAAGTAAAGCAATTTTAAACATTATAGTAAACTTTCACTTTTACTAATTAAATAAAAATCAATTACTAAGCTTTAAATATTAATTATCAAAAAATGATAAACTCTCTGAGGTTTAATTGAATAATAGTCAGATTTCTATATTCAGCCGAGTTTACAATTTAAAAAAAATAATTTATAGTGGTTAAATTTTTTTTCCTAAAAATTTAGATTTATAAACGATACTAACGTAAAACTGGAAAATGAACTTAAATATTGTGAGCAATTAGCAGATTAAAACGTTTGTTCAGCCAATTCGATTATAGTTTACAAATTTATTTTTAATAAAAATTATATAATAAAAGTATATAAAATCTAAGTTTTAATTAATTTATTAGTTGCTCAAGATGGCTAAGCAAATAAGACTTACTTTCTGTACAAAACATACAAATATTAAATTTATAGGTTATTTTTAGAGATTAATAAAACTTTTATTTAAAGTATAATGAAAAAAAGAAGCTTAATTACATAAAATTATTAAATGTACGAATCAAACATCGCAATGAATATGTTGGGTAACTTAACTTTTACTGATGTAGATTAGGACTTTATTACAGTATCATTTTATCTAAGTAATTGCCCTACTCCAGTAAGAAAATTGAAAATAATAAATTTGAATTGCAAAACTAGTTCAACTATTACTGTAACTGATAAGACAACTTCATTTAAGGCCTTAAACTCTCTCTCAAACATTATAGTATTTAAATTATTAATTAATTAGAATGATAATTTAGGGAAGAACCTGCAATAAAATTTTGTGAGGCCATCAATTATTGTATTTCAAAATTATATACAATTGATATCTAAGAGTTTTTATACATTTTATCATTACTAATAACTTATGCATATAGCTGAGTATTTAGAGGATAATATATAAGTATTTAGGGTATTATAGGAAGATCTTCATAAATTTCTTATAAGATGCCATATTATATATGAAATTAGTATAATAGGGGAATAATTTTTTAAACTGCAACATTTGAATATTTTTTAAAATTTTGATTTTTTAACAATGAAATAAATCATAAGATGATATAATCTTATTAGTTATATACAATTTACAAAACAAATATAGGGCAAAGAATTTGCAGAAAATATTTTCTTAAATTATATTATTCCATTATATAATGTATTATGTATATTCCTGTAGTTTCTTTGTTGTACCAACAATTGAATAATTTTTTTCTCATATTAACTAATTTTTTGCACCCTAAAAATTAAATCGCATATCAAATTTATATAGGTAATTTTAGGTTAGATTTTAAGTTAACAATACAGCTGCAGTAAAATTAATTAATTATTTCATTTAAATTCTTTGTTATAATAATATTTTAATTGATAGATAAAAATTTTAGCTAAGCTTGAAATGGAGTCATCATATTGTCAAATATGAATAATATATAAATAAAATTAGTGATATGAAATGAAGGTAATTAAAATTTTAATTGAATTAATTTAAATTATTTATTATATAAGCAAATTTCAATTGCTGGAAATTTTTATATGCTGAGTTATATTTTTTGTAAGAAAATAAGTTCTGAATAAAATAATAAAATAAATAATGCGTAACACATTTAATATTTTCAATAAGATATTTATTAAAATTGAAAAAATGGCAAATTCAGGAGAATAAAAATCTAAGAATTAAATAAATAAAATTATTTAATTTTTTCTATAAAATGCAGCTTTTTTTTGTAATTTTTTTTTACTAACTGCGTATATAATTTTAAGAATATGTACAAGAATGAAATAACTTTATTTTAATATGTTAAGTAATTCCCATTTTCATTAGTTTTTAACTCTAGTTTCTATTATAAGATTAATGCTATATAATTTTTTATACAAGATCTGAAATATTATATTGGATTAAATGAGATTATGTTTTTTACATTTTTAACATAGAATTTATTATTTTTTAAATTCAAGCTAATCTTAAGAATCAGAACTTTCAAATTTAAATTAATAATTTTATGATATTTTTTATCTTCAATTTTTTTAATATTATCAATCCTTTGAATAATTCACAATATTAATTCAGTATGCCAACTAAGGCCTGTTTTGACAAACCTAATGACAGATTTAGCTTAATTTACGAAAAAGATTAATTAATTACAACAATATGAATATCTTTTCTTTTCATATAATATAAATATTTCAATTTAATTTGGAATGTTTTTAAAGATGGTATTACAATAGCAAAACCAAGTTTTGTGGGGTTTGATAACGGTTGGGGTACAATAACAATAAATGTTCCATTAATATTATAAATAAATAAGCTCTAAAATATTTTATAAACTTAATACTTCATAATTATGATCCATTGGCTGTTTCAAGTATTGGTGTTTACAAATTTAATCTGACTTACTCTAATTTTTCACCAACTTTGATTTTTAATTACCAGGTAACAATTCAGTATCATTAATATTAATTTAGCTATAAATGAATTATTTTTCATTAAATTAAAGAAATTTATTGAATTAATTTCATTTTATAAGTAAAAAGGGCAATATATTAAACAATTTGGAATTAGGTAGTAACATAAATTGTACTTTACGAGATTATTAAATTTTAAAATATGTTCGGATTATAATTTCTATATATATATATATATATATATATATATTTATATATTTTTTAAACGAGGAAATTACTACATTTTCAGTTGGATATAATCATGTTTGTAGTTTATGTACTCTTTACTCACTTACTTACAGAAGTTAAACTAATTTTATACCAAGTTAGTTCTATACTTTTGATCTTTATTAATTAATAAAAGTTTAGAAATAAATACAAATTCATATATAAATCTATTGAGAGCTTAAAATAAATTATTATATTAATATATATATATATATATATATATATATATATATTTAAACATTTATTTAAAATTAAATTTTACAGATCTTGTTAATAAACTTTGTGCGTTATTATTAATTTTATCAATATTATAGTTTCTTATAATTTATTTTAGTTTAAGATGATAACTTTCAATTATGACAGCAGTTAATCCATTTATTCATAAATTAGTATAAATATAAATCCCATAAATAAATTATGAAACGAGGATAAGAGTTAATAGCAATTATATTATAAATTAATAAAAATTAAAATGATGAAATATATAATAAGTTTCTTTATATTTAAACACCATTATAGGATTATTTTATAGGAACAATTATATGAGCCAATAGTTTTAATAATTAGCCAAAATATTACAATTTTATGCCAATAAAAATTAATTATTAATTCAATTATTCTTAGCTCTAATCTACGCTTCTCAAATAATCTATGGTGTTTTACAGTTAATGTTTAAATGGATAAATTATTATGAAAAATTTTAGTTTTATTCGGGAACCGTTTTAAAATTTGATATTTATAATTTATTAATATGAAAAATATTACATACTTGTTCCAACCGAGACCCCCCCTCCCACCTCCCCTCCCAGGCCTAAAACGAGACCCCCCTCCCACCATAACTAGACCCCCCTCCCACCCCAACAATATCCTTATTCATATGAAAATTTTGATTCTCGATGTTTAAATCATTTTCCTTCTTGACATCTTGATCTCATAATATTTTAATACATAAAATATATCATTTTTTAATTTTTTTTTAAACAAACCAATTGCTGCTCTTAAATTAAATTTCTTATTTATCAACTTTCACTACATCCGTCAACTTTTTATGTTTATGCTCCCATAAGAAATTAATTGAAAATATATTTCCATTTGACTCGATAATAATATATTAAAAATTAAAGAGCAAACAAACTTATATAAGTGTATTTTGTAAAAAAGTTGTAATCACTTTAATATTCTGGATTCGAAATATGATTTATTTTTATAATTAGTTTTTTCCCAATTTTCTATAGTTATTACTATTAACAATTTTATAGAAACTAATAGTTATAGAAAAATTGTTATGAATGAATATTAAATAAAACCTATTTTAAATATTTATTATTAAATAAGTTTACATAGGGACTGCTTTTAATATAAATAACTTCTTGATTTATTTAAAGATTGTTAAAATTAATATAATTTTAATAATTAAAATAGGTTTTATTTAATATTCTTTCATACCAATTTTTCTATAACTATTAGTTTCTATAAAATTGTTAATAGTAATAACTATAGAAAATTGGGAAAAAACTAATTATAAAAATAAATCATATTTCGAATCCAGAATATTAAAGTGATTACAACTTTTTTACAAAATACACTTATATAAGTTTGTTTGCTCTTTAATTTTTAATATATTATTATCGAAGTCAAATGGAAATATATTTTCAATTAATTTCTTATGGGAGCATAAACATAAAAAGTTGACGGATGTAGTGAAAGTTGATAAATAAGAAATTTAATTTAAGAGCAGCAATTGGTTTGTTTAAAAAAAAATAAAAAAATGATATATTTTATGTATTAAAATATTATGAGATCAAGATGTCAAGAAGAAAAATGATTTAAACATCGAGATTCAAAATTTTCATATGAATAAGGATATTGTTGTGGTGGGAGGGGGGTCTAGTTATGGTGGGAGGGGGGGTCTCGTTTTAGGCCTGGGAGGGGGGGTGGGAGGGGGGGTCTCGGTTGGAACACATACTAATAAGAATATACGTTATATATTTAATATTTGATATGAAATACATGGGAGCTATTATTGAAATTTTTGACTTAACAATAATAAATTGCTGTTCATATTTATAAAAAACCGCTTAAAGTAGTTTCACCTACTATTACTGAATGAAGTTAATCGTGAATTATTCATTATATATCTCAAAATAAATTTATGAATTGCGTTTATATTATAATTTAGTGATATTTGGCAATAGACTCTAAACCTACTATTAATTTGGTGAAAACTTAGTTGACAGATGCAACATTTTTTTAATTAAATTTATTCTTTTATTAACAAAGACAGACTGTGATTTGAGCGAATACTATGTTTAAAAAATAAATTAAAACAAATATCATTAATTATTCATGATTTAAATTTAGTTTACTTTTAAATCCTAAATAAGATTTAAAAAATTAATATAAATAATTTTAATAAAGTGGTGCTATAAATAATTTAAAAATAATTTATATGTTAAATAAGGTAGTACAGAAACTGCGATAGATGTTAATTTAGTTGGCACTACTTAAAAAACCTAATTTGTTAATAAAATTAACTTTATCAATGAATTATTGAAGAATTTATTTTTCATAAACTATATAATTTCTTACTAAATTAAAATTTACTTACGATCTCTCATAAACTCTCAGCTATCCCGCAGTTGACTAAGAAATTTAGCAAGTTTAGTTTTCTACAGACACTTGCACCAGTCTAAATAATTATAATAAAATTATTATATATTGCATTAACATTTCAATCTATTAATAGAAAAAAATTATAATTTACAACAGTACTCCATATTCATCTATAACACTGAAAACAATAGACTGCACAAAACATATAACATTTATTCATCCTGTCTATAATTAGTCGTATTTAATTGGAGGGCCAGGATTTGATTAATAAATAAAAAATACTTTTTTTCTCTTAATAAAAATCATTTAATATTTTCTACGGCACTCTCAGATTTGTAGGATATTGATATTCCAGAATCATTTTCATATTTTATAAATAAATCTTCAATCGATATTTATATACCAAATTAAAAGAATGTATTGGGGAAATTAGCTGGACATACTTATTTAGTTAATTTTATAATGCTTAACTATCATAAAACATATTAAATTAATAAAATTTATTGTTTAAAATTATACTCAAAAGACGGGATAAGTTCAAATATTATGTCTGGGAGTCTTTCATATTTAAGTGCATCATAAATTTTGAGACTAGAAGGATCTTCTGATAATCATAAAATATTTTTAACAAATATTTATAATTATTTCAAAAAATAAGTATAATTCTGATAAAAGCTTTAGCGGGTTTTACCAAATAAAATTATTTACCAATTAGTTGTTGCCAACATAAGGGTATAATACATTAAATTACGTATTGTACAACTCGGTGTATGGAAATAATAAATTATTTTAATTTATAGAGAGAAAACTAGAAAAGTTCCTAAATTTATTTCATGCTTTTTTAATGTATTTAGAAGTCGCTGTTAATGATCACTATTAGAATTTCACATACATCAACTATCATATATTTTAATTTTTATAACTATCAATTATTATTTTAATTTTTTCATTATCATTAATGCTCAGATTGTGTACCGAAACCATTAATTTATGAATTAAAAGACAATAACGGATTGACTATAGATCCCACAAACTCAACTATTTACCTCGATGCAGCTAAACTTTATATTTGTTTATTTATAGAGGAATTTTTTTTAAATTAATTATTTTTAATATAAATATATAATAAAAGTAATTAATGACTTATATAAAAATCATATAAAAATTTTATTTTGATTTTTACTTTGATAATAAGTATTGCGTCAAATTTATCATTGAATTTTTAAAGCAATTTAATTAAAAAATTATTGATAACAGTTGTTTAGTAAATTATAAGTTCCTTATATTATTTTGTAGAATAATTACAAGTTAAGAAAGGTTTTTATGAGTTTTAATTTTTAAAGAATTAGGTAATGTATACTAGTAATATATTATTAGAAAGAGATAATCTAATTTTAATTTTATTATCATTATATCATTTATTTCATACTCATTTTATTGATAAATTCCATTTTTCATAAGTAAATTTTAATGATTATATAATTAATTTAATTTTATATTTGCCATAAGTTTAATGACTTAATCGTATTACTTATATATATTTGATTTTGAATAATTAAAATGTTAATTTATTTAAGAAAACATTAAATATAAAAAATAGCTATATAGACCTTTATTTTATATATTTATTTACTCTATTGCTCAATTTATTTATTTTGAAACTATTATCCTAGACTTCATGATTAAAATAAAAAATAAACTTAATATCAATTAAAATATTTTTAATATAAGTTTCCTTATTCAAATTGCGTTTACAATATATTTCAATAAATCTAATACAGTTATTACAGACAACGAACTTAAAAATAAATTTATTTCAATATATAATTTAAACTTCTTTTTAAAAGATACTTTCAAGACTCAGTAGTAGAATATTATTATTTTCCAATTAAATAAAATTTAATTTTTTATTATATAATTTCTAAAAGAAACATACCAATTGAGATATTACTACTGCTGTAGATATTTAGATGATCAAGCTTAGCTTTACTATTACTACTATATTATGTATTTCATATTTATAAATTTTATATACAAACTTGTTTTAATTTATTTTATTAATATAATTATATTGGATTTGATAAGCCTAATATAACTTACCCTATGTATGAAATAAATCCAAATTATCCTGACTACTAAAACTGATATTTAATTAATATAATTAGTATTAATTAAAAATATTAATTAAATATATAAACTTTTGTGAACCAGCTAGTTTATTTGTACTATAAGAGACCACTAAAATATAAAATGGAACAGTAACTTCAAAAAAACAAAAATAATTTAATAGTATTTACTGAAAAATTATTTATTTTTATTAAAAAAGTAGCAGCCTCAGTTGGGAGAAATCTTACAGACATAATCACTTTACAAGATATAGATGGAGATTTAGCAAATATTTATATAAGAAGTAATACATGCTAAGATCCTTACTAAGTTATTATTGTATAAACTATCGATTGTGAAGTTGGAGGGAGAGTCATAGTGCCCTCAAGCCAGCCTAAAATTATTCATGTTGTCAATTAAGATAAAATAAAATATTGAAATGTTGAAAAAGTTAGTAATAAATAATATATTACTATTAAGATGCATAGACCTTCTAACTTAATCATTAAATTAATAAATCGTGATTTTTAATAGTATATAAACTAATAAAATTGTTTTAAACATTAATTATTTTCATTATTTTTTGAATGTGTTCACGGCATTAAACGCAACCTATGAAACATTTATAAATCAATTATAAAATACACTTTTATTTATTATTCTAAATGTTTAAGACTAATTCGATTTTATAAAACATGTGTATCAGGATAATATACTTATAAGTTGGAAAAATATAACTATGCGGGGAACATATTATATAAAATGATATTAAATAAGGAAATGTTAATGAGCATCTATGATTTAAATTTATAATGATTTATAATTTAATTTAAAAATATTTGAAGAAGTTAGAAAAGATTCAATCAATTCTCTTAGCTTTAATGTTCCAGCAGTTCAAATTACCTTGAGTAAAATGACTGAAAATTTTAGATATTTATTTTTTTAATTCTTCTGATCCATAATCTCTAAAAATATATTTTATATTTCGAAATTCGGATGTTGGAATTTATAGATTCACGCTTTACAATGAAAAACTATTTTACTCCAAATTTTAATCAGCATTCAATATAACAATAGGAGATCTAAGTTCCTGCATACAGAATTATACTTATTAATATTGTGAAGAAAAAACGGGATACTTTATTCCACCCTAGCTTGCGAAGTACAACTTTAACAAATATTTTACAAATGTTTTAAAATAAAATATGAATTATAAATTTAATATAAAAATTTCAACGCTTCTAATTATATATGCAAGTATCTTCCACTATTTTATATGTTAAAGATTGATATTAAAGAATTATGCAATTTAATTAATTAAAATTTGGCATAGAAGCTCTCTTTCCTAATTAATACTATACATAAACAATCAATGTAACTATAGATAAAGTTTTTGCTTATTCTTGTAACTATCATGCAATAAACCTCCTATTTTTCAGATAAATCTAACTTAATATCTTTATTTATAAATAATCAGTGAATAAAAATGTAATCAAGTTAATTTTTATCTCAAATTTAAAGTAATTTTGGGAGCATATTAATTATGCTGAATTGTAATTAAAGATAAGTTTTTGTTAGAACATCAAAATTAATAAATTTATTATCGTAAAATAAACCTATATAAATTTAAATTTAATATTATTTTTTTGAATGTCGTTAAAATTAACTAATAAAAAGGTAAAGTGTATATTAAATAGCCATATTTTTATACGAAACATTTATAAAATATTCAAATTGCTCATTAAAAGAATATTTTGGCTTATATTAAATGGGTCTCTATAGTTTCCAAGTTTATTATTCATCATAACCTGATATTAATTTCACATGGACTTTAGACCTCTAAGGCACACCTCCTTGCGATTAGTATTTCGTGAAGTCTAAAGATTAATATTTTTGTAAATTTATAGCTCTATTCTTTTAATATTTATTCATAAATAATGATTAAAATTGAAATAATAAAATGCTTTAGTAATATTTAAAGATACTTTTACGACTAGTTCCAGTATTAAATCTTATGAATACATTTTCAAAGAAACTTATGAGTATGATTCTTGTAAAACTTTCATGCACAATTACAAATTAGTCTATGAATTTTTTTTAAATTAATAACTAATTAATGAACTTTTTAATAAAATTTTTAAATTAATAAACTTAATTAAAAAAGAAAGAAATCTGTTTCTATATTAATTAATAGTAATTCATATCCAGTAAATAATTTTGTCTATGACGTTATACCAAACGATCCAGTGAACCCAAAACACATGATAGTTTCAAGCTTAGATAATAAAGTAATAGTCTCTCCAAAAGGAGAAAATTTCCCCTATAATTAGTGGCTGACTATTAGAGTAGTATCTGACGACAGATTCAATACTTAAATGATACTTGTAATATATGTGACCTATATCAAAACACCTGAAGAACTCAAGAAAGAACAGCTATCTTCATAAAAATTTTTATTAATTTTTAAATATAAATTTTAAGCAATAATAACTTTATCAGAAAAATGAAGAGTTAAAGTATGACTAAGAACCTTTGTCTATGGACGATCAATAAAAATATTCTTAATAAGTTTTGATGTAGATATTTGATAATCAAATTAATTTATAATTTATGAATTCAAAATCAAGTTAATGAACTTAAAGAATTCGATCCGACTTTTTTGACATCTGGAAGTGGCTCTGGAGGACCCCTAGATTAAAACTGGAAAATTTAATTTTATAATGCAACTATTTCAAGTGTGTCTGAAGATGGATTGATTGTGCTAAAGTTTGAAAAACAACTAAGGTTTAAAAGCGATAATTTTATTGAAATTTTCAGAAGAAAAGGTCTGTAGATCAAATATTTCCAAAATAATGCTAATTTTTATTATGGGGAAGTTATTAAAACCACATTTTTAAAAAAAATGTTAATGCTAATGACGAATTTGAGGTTAATATTGATTCTTGGAATGTTACAAAAGTTTCAGATTATAAAATTTAAATTCAAGTTGACTTCAAAAACTCAAATATTATTAAATATAATTAGAATTAAATTAATCATACCATTTTATTAGAACTCGATAAAGGTTTCTTACAATCATTAATATTTCTTTTTTTCATTTACCTTTTAGTATTATTTTTTTATAAATGTAAGGGATTCCTTTCTTTAAATCTATTTTTTATAGGCTTAAGATCGTATATCGCTAAGATTTATCAATTAGCTATTCTTTCTTTCTGATGATAATTTATTATAGGATTAAAACTAACTAGAAAATTATAAAGAATTAATAATTACAGATGAATCATTTTATATTCGTGAAATAAATATATATAGTATGTATTAAAAAATAAAAGTAGCGCCGTTATTATCCATTAGTTTTGAGCTTTTAAATGAGATTCTTTTAAATTTTGTGATAATGTTATTTTTTTAAAGTAATATTAATCAATAAAATTAGCCTACATTAATTGACCTATTATTTATTTATTTATTTTAATAGGTTGTAATTTTTGGAATATAATAGGATTGTTTTAATGGATCAAATTAATTTCTATCTTAACTATAATGTTTAATTAATTTCTTAATTGCTTCTTTCATATATATTTTTAAATCGATTAATTATGATTTGAAAAGTATAGTTGGTCCTAGCTATTTTCTATACAGTTACATTCCTCCTTAATATAAAAAAACAGGTATTTTATTATTCTTATATTTCTATCAACTAATTAGAATATTTATGATTTCTCAAAAATTAAAGCCTTATATTCTTATTTTAAATTTCATTTTCTCTAGAGCTAACAGAAAGTTTATAAAATACCGCAGGAGTATCTAGTGAAATAGTGAGATATTCAGTTATTTCAATATTTGTTCTGAGATTATTCTTTTCTGCATCTATGAGATTTATTTGGAGTTTGTTATCTACACTATAGATTGTCACTCATTTTGCGCTTTTGAATGTGGAATTTCAAATTTTTATAATAATAAATTTTAATTTAGACATAAAAAAAAAATTCTGTAAATTATGAATCAATCGACATTATAAAAGCCAATATTTTATTAAATTTCCAACTTTGTTCGTTTAAGTGATAAAATCAATAGTAGAGATATCAAACGGAAATGTTATACCTAAGGAATATATTCGTAAAGCCCTGAGCTATGTAACTGGATCTTTGAGCTCAGATGATGAGGAAGAAAACGAAAATTATGAGCTTTAGCAAATGGATATCTTTTTAATTTTTAGAGATTTATTTTTATAGTAATTGTTCAGATTAACTCATTAATCTAAATACCCAAATTCATTAAAGTCATACTTTAAATATATTTTTATTAATAGTATATAGGAAACATTTTGGGTATTTTATATATATAAAGCTAAATTAAGGATTATTCATCTAAAATATATAATTTTTTATATTAGTTACCAAGTATTCCAATATATTAAATATAAAATTAGTTGAAGTTTAGTGAATACAAAAATCTTTTTCATACTCTAAACAGAAATTTGTTGTAAACTTTTTTTAAATAATTCATATAACATGATCTAATTTATTTATCAAAAATTATAAATAATTGGCACAAGATTAATCTTGATTATCAGACATTTTTAATTTTTATTTAGGGAAAACAAGTAATGTATTTTATATACTTTCTTTATAAAATTTTTTATTATTTTATGAATATTTTTTTTTAGTCTAATTGAGATTAAAATAAATTTCATGATAAAAATCTTATACTTCAATTTCTACAACAAATTTACTATTACTTATGATAAATTTAAGGTTTTAAAATACGCTATGGATCAAGTAATTTCTTTGGAAGAATTGGGATGCTTGTAATAGTTTTCGTTATTTTAGTCTTAGTTGCGATAGTTTTAATCAAACATATGAAATTAATTTTAATTCATATTTTATAGTGATCTCATTAATAATTTGCATTTCAAAAAAGAATCCTTAGTAAGATTTGATTAATTTCTTAAAATTTTTTAAATTAGGATTATAAGGTTGCTATCTCGAATCTAAGGACATTTAATTATAATTTTCTTAAAAAATCACAAAATAATTAAATTGTCAAAGGAATGATAATGTTTAATCCAATTTTGAAAACCTTCATGAAGAGTTATATGTAGCTATGTATGTCCTCTGTTATTTCAATATCACTTGTAATTCATAAACTATATTAATTTCATTACTATATTAGATAAATGACTAAAATCATGGAGCGGTTGATATTTAAAAAGCCTAAACTCTTCAGTTATTTATAAGGATCTATTAATTGGAAGTCAGGAGTAGATTATGTCCAATTTTTTATTTCTATGTTTTATTTATATTATTGATTTTTTGTTTAAATTCATCTTAAATTTCAATCATTTAAAATTCATTTAATAGATTATTATATTTTTTCTCAAAATCAATGATAGAGCTTTTCAATTCTAATAGTTTCTCCTAAAATTCGAAATATTATTTTGCAATAAATGAGATAGAATTAATAAATCTCCTAATTTTAGCACCATCTCTCCTATCCAGTGAGTGAATGTAGTTGTTTTTACCTTATTTTTTTAGTAAAAAACACCTTATTACTATTTCTTTCATATATAAACTTCTACATGAAGTTTTGCAGGTAGAATTGGGTTATTTTTAGGATGTTTTAATATTTAATACTTTGTTATGAAGCTCGATTCATTATATCATAAATTGTATTTGAATTTAGTTAATTAATTTAAGATACTACACCTCATTTAGATGTTATTCAAAAATCCTCAGGTAATAAAACTAATTTAAATTATTAAAAATCTTGAATCAAAGGAAAAGTGAGGCATTAAGCTTATTATAGGAAGTAATTAAACTGTAAATATAACGTTTATTTATTCACTCCCTATTTTACTTGCAACAATTACTAAGTGTAAGAATTAATTGATTATCAATCCCTTTAACATGTCTTCATTGTAAAAAGTATTAATTTAATCGCATTATATAAACATCCTTAAAATTTTTCAAAATACTTAACACAAATACTCATTTAATATAATGAAGGTATTTTTGAGTTTAAATTCTAAGTGGGTTTTTAATGGTTATGATGTTAGGGATGGTCCCAGGTTTCTTTACATTTTTCTTGGTGTAAAATCGTAGGAAAGCCAGGTCCATTGAGTTTAAGAAGAAATTTGGAGTGTTGTACGATGATTAAAATAATTAATTTAATTAGATACAAATTTATTTAAAAAAATATAAATTATGATTACAGAGACTTAATTATATTTTGATAATTAGTCTTAAGGAAATATTATAATATAGAATACAGCCTTATAAGTTAAAATAATTAATAATGGATTTTATAATAAAAATATAATTAATATTGTAAATCAAATTTTATTTATACTGATATGCTTATTTAATTATCATATATAATTATAGTTAAGTTAATACTTTTAGTTTCATCAAATATAATTAAATATCTTTTCCTTAGAAAATTGAAAATTTTTGTTAAAAAATTTTTATTAATTATCATCCAGTTAATCCTAAAAACCTCAATATGTAATATATATTATTTAGATTGAAAAATTATGATATGTTTTGTGTACTTTAATAATTCCCAATATTAATAGAGTAAATCATAGTAAAAAATGATTTTCGTATTATATGAACATTTTACATAAAAAACTAAAAAATATAAAATAGAAGCATTTCAAAAAATGAAAATATATTATTTTGAAAAAAAGAATTTAGATAAAAAATTTTAATTAGCGTTTTTAAATTACAAAATTTTGCAATATTTCAATAAGTACAGTTGATTTGTGAAACAAAAATTTAAAAGTAAAATAAGTTAAAATTTGATAATTTAAACTGGACCTTTATTAATCCTCCAAACCTTTAATAATCAATCGATAGCTTATTTAAATAAGTTGGCGGTTTTTCTCACTATAATTATTTTATCTTATCATCAAAGAAAAAAAAATTAATGGATTTTACAGTTTGCCTAAAATAATAATATCTAACATCCTATTGCAATTCTAGAATATTTTTAATTGCATGTCCTACTAAAATTGCAGGGATTTACCTCAGATTTAGTTTTAATTTGAATCTTTTTATATTTTGATACTGCTTTGAAAATATAATTATTATTCCAAATAGATTGTATTCTGCAATTTAGTCATTTTTTTTTTATTTCTCTAATTATTTTCTAAGACCAATAAGTTATATTTTTATATATTATGTTATAGACTTCGAAGTAAAATATGTAGTTTTCATGTTCTTTTACTTTGAAAGAAGATTTTTCCTCGCTCTATCGATAACATTTTTGAGAGAATACCCAAATTTCCAAATTTATTCTCAAATATATCAAAGCATGATCCTCATTATTTTGCAATTTATTATACGACCTTACTAGGCTGGGATCATTCACTTTTTAGAATTTTATAATGAAATGTGCATTATGTGTATTAATTATGGATTTTTGGCAATTAATATGACTGAAGGAAATGATGATTTGCAATATTATATTACTCTGGTATTGATATTCGTAAAATTATAATAAATTATATATTTATTTAGATAAAAATTAAATAAAGTTGAAATTACAATTTTCTATTGATAGGGCATATTTTAGTAAACATCATAGTTAATTGGTTGACTTTTTTTGTTCATCTAGCTTTTTTTCTACGATTAAAACTTTCAAAAGTAATAAGATCTAAAAATTTTATTTATTAAGAATAAAAGATTAAAAATTCTTTGTATTATACATACTTTTTTGGTATTTATCTATGATTTAGAAATGCAAAAATAAGCAAAAAAAGTCAGACTTTGGTGATCTTACATAATTTAGTCTTTATGATTTTTAAAAATTAATATTCAATTATTAATATAAGCATAATAAGTTACAAATTTGTGTAAATCTATCTTTTTATGATAAATGTAATTTGATTCTACTCTTTATCAAATAGCATAATTAGACCAATAAATTTCTAAATTTGATACTTCCTTAAACCTAAATTCTTAGGATAACATCATATAAAACATTGAATAAACCAAGATTAAGAAACCTAAAATTAAGAATGCTAATAAGCATAAGAAAGAGCAAAATTTTAAATATAAAAAATAAAAAAATACAATTTACAATTTATTTATACTAATTCTTTAAATAAAATTACTAAAACTTTCCAATTATTAAAACCAATAAATTAAATAAATTTTTCAAAATGAGAAAAGGAAATAGTTCAAGAGATCACAAAAGATTTAAAAAATTTAAATTTAGATAAACATTTTATAGAGCCCTACTCTTTTGATAAAACTGATATAAACGAAGATTCAAAGGACATTACATAATAAGTAGATTTATAACAATTTTTGAGAAATTTTTATTAAATTATTGAATATTATAGTTTCAATTATGTTTTAGAAACAATAAAAATAAATCTAAATTATAAAGGCTAATTAAAAAAAAATTAAATCTATACTTAATTTTTTGCTAATGGTGAGATAAATTTCTAACCATAATTTGGAAAATAAGTTTCAAAAGATTCAACTGGCCTACTTTTTCATCCAAAATAGAACTCCACTCCTAGTAAATAAAAATTATAATATATCTAATTATTATTCTTTTAGCTTTGATTTGAAAAAATAACATATTTTAAATATAAGTATGAAACAGAGCCTTTATTCAAATATTTCGTAATAGAAACCATAAAATAATAATAATTTGAGTCTAATGAGAAGATTTCAATCTTTAAATGAATAATTATATATAAAATTTAGATCCTCTTTTTTTGTTAAACATATATTGATAATTCTATATATTATTTTATCTACAGACTAGAAACCAGAAATTATGGAAGTTTAAGATATTAGCCCAAAGAAACAAGAAAAAGCGAAATCATATATAAATTTTATTCCTAAACCTGAAACTAAGAACATTTAAATCAAATAGATGCATCAGACAGATATTAATATTTAAATATTATAATGTTCGCTAATTTATATTTATGTAGAATATTGCTTGGAATTTTGATGCTTTAATTCAGGAGGGCAAAGATAAATTAGATATAGAAATTGCAAAAAGCGAAAAGAAGTAATTAAAATTGTTGAAATTATAAGGTCTTATTTTCATTAAATGAATATAAGAATCCTTACATAAACTAACTTAAAATTATAAAATAAAAAATGATTATAATTAATTCAATTTATAATTATAAAAAGTCTGGATCACAAAAATAAGAAAGACCACAATTAGATAATTCAGCAAACTTATAAATAATTGAAATATTTTAAACATTACTATTGAATAAGTATAAAAATTTTCATTAATATTTTAAGCAATAGAGAAAGTTAGTTCTAATTTTTCTTCGAATGGTAACTAACTTTTAACAGATACAAATAAATCTAATTTTATTAATAAAATTTTATTTTATTTCAATTAATAAGTACATTATACATATAATCAAAACCCCAAAACCCCTGAAGTTGTTTGATTGAGTTTTTGATTGATGAAAGTAGACTATTAACGCATGCTTTATTAGGGTTTTGATAGGGTTTATGTAGGGGTTTATGGTTATAATGTAATATAAATTAGTGTGTAATGCAAGTGTTTTATTTTTATTATTCACTCAAACAGTACTTTAGCATCATGAGGCAGCTTTCTAAACTTTATCTCCTATCCAACTTACAATTTAGTCTATTGTATGGTCAGCTCTGTGATTAGGCTTAATAATTATCTACTCAGCCATGTCTTTCATTCTACCTTTTATCTTATTCTAGTCTAGATATTGCTGTATTCTCTGTTTTGAATCTTTCTCTCTTTTGCAGCTATAGTAATCATTTCTTGCCATATCGCATTCACAAATAATTGCTGCTAGAGCCCATATATCCCACTTAATATCACCATCTCTCCAGTCCTCTCTTTCTGGAAAGTATCCAGGAGTACCATACACGTTGCCAAGTCCTGAAGCTTCAACTCTCTATGATCTATTGAAATCTATTATTACTACTCTGAGAGGTGAAAAGTCAAGCATTATATTCTCAGGCTTCAAATCTCTATGAACATATCCAAGAGTGTGCAGCTCCTCAATGCCTTTGCAAACATTTGTAAGAATAAGAGGTAACTACTTTGGTGTCCTTTAATCTTAAATGTAGTCTCTTAATGTCATTTAATATAGAGGAAGACGAAAAGCTACATGATCTTGAGCAAGCAGAATAGCATCGAGCTTTATTATAAATCTGCACTATCTATCTCTTGACTTCGTAAGTGCTTGGTATTCATTTACGAATTCCATTTGATACTTGTCATCGCATTTGAAGTAATTGAACGGATATATCTTGTATGCGAACTACTTATCTGTTATGACTTTCTTCTCAAATTTATCCTCAAGGATAAGATAACTTTCTTTACACTCTTTAAGGTCAATTATATTCAATATTGGAAGTTTAAGTGCATGCATCTTAAGAGTGATTTTTACTATCTCTGAGGCTGGGAGGTTTCTTACTGCTTTAATAAGTTTATTTTCTTTCTTTACTCTTTGTTCCAAAGTTTCTAAAGGGTCTCTTGGCTTTCTTTTTTAAAGGAATACCTCACCAGTCTCTGGATCTATTACTTCAAACTTCTTGCCATGATGGTTTTATAGATGAACTTTTAGATCCCTTGAATGATTATATTACTTATTGCAGTAAGGGCAGAAATATTTTCCATCTATCTTATCATGCTTAAGATAGAGCTTGGGCTTGTTAGAATGCTGCTCTAAGATATGACGCTTAAGAGCAGATTTATAAGTGAAGTTCTTCTCACACTCCTCACATAAATGTAATGCTTTTATTTCTTTTTTCTCTTCCTCCTCTTCAACCATTTTCATTGGAACTTCGCATTAAATTTCTTAGCTCTGCATTTCTATTTAACAACTGAATTGCTATTCAAAGTCTGATACCTAAATAAAAAAATTTCAGGTTCGTACTAGGTAGAGGCATCGCAAGTCTCAATTTTCTTTTGATTAATGAAAGAAAGTTTTTGCTGGCTAATACCAAGCAATGCCGCTTTTCTAAGTAAGTTACCGCTCATTTTATAAATACTATTAATAATTATACAAGCTATTTAAATTCTACATTTATACAAGAGTAAGAGCATATTCTCAAAGGTTTAGAGAGGTTTAATGAGAACACAGTACGAGACATTAGTTTTATATTTCTTAGATTTAGTGATAATTTATAAACTAATTCATCCATTTTATTCATTAAAATGCACCTAAATGTGTTTTGTGAAGTTAGGTGGTGCTCCTAAAGCTGATCTTGTAAATTTAGGAGGGGAGATTTTAAAATTTAATTTTTGTAATGTACCTCCTAATACGATTTTAAACTTTAATACAACCACCTAATTAAGTTTTAAATAAATTAGGAGCACCACCTAATTAAATTAATTATTATTAGGAGCAATTTAATGGAGAAAGTTTGATAAAAATGGAAGTCAAACTTTGAAACTTGGAGAAAGTTCTTCCATCTTTCTCTTACTATCTTATTCAGGTTGACCTCCAGTTGGATCTCTCTATTAAGAAGTAAAATTTTAGTAAGTTTAGAATGGATATCCATAATTTTAAATTTCATAAACATTCATAGAAAGTGGAAGCAAGATGGAGTCTATGAATGATGCAATGAAGAGAATACAATCTCAAGAATTGATAGGAAAATTTCGAAGTAAGGAGGACCTCTATAGATATTTGGTATAGCAAGGTAAGCTTTTATCAAATACTAATATATTAACCATAGTTGGATTGTTCTTGCCAACTCAGGAAGGAACAAAAATATCATTCTTAAAAGCCTTACTAAGTGAAGAGAAAAAAGCTTTTAAGACCAATGAAAAAAAGATGATTGAGATACCTAACTACCCTGAAATCTCAGTGACAAATCTCTATGATGATGCGATGAGTGATCCAGATGTTGCTCTGTACCTACCATCAAAGTTACAACTCTCAAATAAGTTACCAGAGAGAAACTTCTTCTTTGGAGTTCTTGGAACTCTTAAACCAGAGTACTTAAGTGAAGTAATTTAAGAAGCTCATAAGAAACGCTACAGCATCTCTCCTGAAGAGAAAGAGAAGCAGGGAATAAAAATCAGTGACTCATGGCTGTAGAAACTGCAGAAGCATCCATTCATCTCAAGTAAGCATAGACTTCTAACTTTATAGAAAAACCTGGTACTGCTATATATTTGATGAAAAAGCGCAGCAAATTAAACAGAGAGAGAAAGTCTCAAGTAAAGCATGAATTGAGTAAGAGACTCTTCAAGATTTATAAAAGCCAGAAGAGATGAACATAGATGCAGGCGCTGGCACTAAGAGAAGAAACATGGGCCCAAGCAAGCCTTAAGAGGAAGAAAAGAAAGAGAAGCCAAATCCCTTACGGGCAAATTTAATATGTGAACTTATTCATTCGTTTAAATCTAAAACTTATTTATAAACACAAAATCTCCCTTCTCTTGCGCATACTTTTGCTTTATCATCGCTGACTCTTTTAGCAGCACTCTTAATAAAATCTACTGTATCTATCTTCAGATCGTGTATCAGATGATAGAGCAGAAGTTTCTTGTAGTGGCCTTTTAATAGGCCCCAATATAGTTCAATTCCATTGAATTGAGGGCTATAAGGAACATTAAATACAGGTGTTATGTTTAGCATTTCATATTCTCTCCTTGAGTCTTAAGTTTTATGAACTGATAAATTATCAACAAACAGAATAATTTCTTATTCAGCATACTTATCTCTTAGCTATTGCAAAAATTTAATATATTATTCAGTCTTAATAGAGCGAGGGTGGATAACATAAGTCCCAAGCCCACTATCTTCACTGATTCCACCAAGGATTGCATGAGTTTATACCTTAACCTTTTGATCATAAACTTCTATGTTGCTGTACCTCATATACCAAGACCTCGATATGAAGGTATTAAACGTGAATACTGCCTCATCAGCATGTATGAACTTTATATTATGCTCTTAAGCCCTCTGCATTTAATCGAATATATAATTTAAATTAGCCTTATAAAATGGAACATTAAAGTCGATCACTCTCTTAATGCGATTGACTGTCTTGTAAGATATACCATTCTTTTTATAGATATTAGCTATGGATTATGCAGAGATGTGTAGCTCAGGAAATTGGCGATGAAACATCAAAGCCCTCTAGGCCAGAGAGAAATGAACCCAGTATTTTAGAGTCTTATCATTAAAAAGATAATCGATATGATGCTACTAGAATTTTAAAGGTCTTTTAGGCTTAAATTAAGATGCTATCTCTTTAAATTCAATGCTAATAGACAGTGTGACCTAACAGTACCAGGAGATTTATGGAGCAGTCTTGCAATAGATGTGTAATTTAGAATAGGTCTGAGTTGATAACTATAATCATTACATCCAAAACGCAACTTAAACAATAAATCTATATATTCACTATCATAAACTGATCCCAAACCTCGCATATTCTCACTTAAAATACTGATATTTAAAACATAAACCCCTACATAAACCCTATTAAAACCCTAATAAAGCATGCGTTAATAGTCTACTTTCATCAATCAAAAACTCAATCAAACAACTTCAGGGGTTTTGGGGTTTTGAATGTCTCTTAATGCATTTATATATTGAACTCAATATAACTATATTATTAATCTAAATTGAAAAATAGTAATAACCCCTTCAGTAAATCTTTTCAAAGTAAATTAGCAATAATAAAAAGAAAAGAAGTATGGAATGATATAAAAGGAATTTGACACTAAAAATAAACTATCCTTTATAATATATTGTATATACTTATATGTTTAAAATATATGAACTAATCCAATTAATGATATAAAATATAGTAAATTAATTTTAATAATTTCTTATTTTTAATTTGAATTTAGAAAATCATGAAAGAATTAAATAAATTATAAATTCTTAGAAAAATTTATTTTCTTGTCGAGAATTTTAATTAATTAGAAGTAATTAGTTTTGTTAATAATATGTTTATATATAAAATCAAAAGTTATATTGAAAAAGATTCCTTAAAATTATAATTATCTTATAAATTGTTTAAAATTGATAAAAGTGAAATGGACTATAATAAACAAAAAGGACTCAAAATAATGATATTAATTATTTGCTTAATTCTCATCTCTGGAGTATGCAACAAGAAAAATTAGCATTAATTTTAATTTAGTAACGAATAATATTGTTTTATAGATTATTTTTAATTAAATTAAAAAAAATCAGAATAATTAAATCTAAAGATATCAGGATACCTTCTTTTATTTAGATAAAAATTTAAATAGCTTTAAATTGAATAATTATAGGAATTATAAAAAATATTTATATAAACTTCTTTTTAGACAAGACGGCAGAATAAGAGAAATAAAAATAAAACCAGATAATGGTAAATCTTTGAAATATAGTAATTTTTCTGCAATTATATTATAATTTTTATTATCCTTATTATAAGATTCGATATATAATTAATTTTGTTTTGTAGATTTATGATTAAAGGCATGAGTTTAATCACAACTTAAAGATTAAATAGAAAAATTATTGAATATAATTATAAGATTTGGAAAATAAATTAAATTAAAAATATTTATTTTTAAAAGTATGCCAAAAGATAGATTTTCTAAAGTTATTAAAACTTTCGAATCTAAACCAAACTATAGCTCCATCAATTATAACTGAACTTTACCATTGATCAATTTAATAAATTATTCCAATGTAAAAGTTATTTGATATTAAGCAAACTATCAAACTAAAATTTGGGAAAAATAATTCATCATAGATATTAAGCATGGCTTCTTTTTGATGTGGTATCTGATATAATTAATAATTTTTAGAATCGATTGAAATCAAACAATAATAGGACTTTATATTAAAATTTGAACAAGATAAAAATAGAAATTTGCAAGGTGAATTTGGGTAATGCCATGTACCTAATAATTTCAAAACATACAAAGATAGAACATTATATTCAAATGACCTAACTTTTAGAGTTTACAGTAATGACAAACCACCTACAGAGCCATCGTGCTATTATAGACTATATGTCTATGATATATAAATAATTAATAAAAAGATAGAATAAGAGATTTTTATACCAAATATAAAATATATGAAGGGGTGGGTATATAAAGACCAAAATAATATTTTTTGATCAAAATATATTCTATCATGGCAATAAAAATTTAAAATTAGTAAGAGAAATTCGTGCTAAAAAACGAATAAACTAAAGATAATAAATAGAGATAACTCAAATAGATATAAACTTATATTTAAACAAAAATTTATAATAAAATTAATAAAAACTTTTAAATATTATATACATTACATATTATCTTGAATAAAAATTTTTATAAATTATTTTTTTTACTTAAATATTGTTAAATCTTTTAAATAATTAGATTAAGAGTAGGTGAAAAAAGAGTTACTTAATGATTTAAAGTGACCCTATCCCGCTGCCTTGAAAACCCTTAAAATTGATGTTTAACATACTTGCTCATCAATTCCTATAATAAAGCTTGAAATGCCTGTATCTTTGCGCGTTCAAGATAAATTAATTCTGATTTTATATTCGTGTTCAGAGAGGTTAAATGTCCAGAATCGTTATTTCCGGGTGTTTTTGGGAAATATAAATTGCAAGTTTAGTTTTGCCGGGAAAGGGTTCGGCCCTGGACAAAATTTTTGAAAAGCCAAAAATGGACAAAATGACCCCCCCCTATAACTTTTGAAAATGACTATATATTTGGTGTTCCAGTGTCACGCTCTTAATCAGGAGCCCAAATTTAGTGGATTTGCTGTATTCTAGCTTATCTCATGAATTTACGTGACTTCTCATTATCCATAATAAAATTTTTTGTTTCTAATTTGACTATCTAAAATTTTAAAATATTTATTACCTTTATTTTTATATTTTTTTCTTTTATAATATATAATACAATAAATTAAATAACATGCTATAAAGTATTTTTTTTTTACGATAAATTAGTAATAATTATTATTTTCTTCCTATTTATTTCTTTTATGATCAATTTTCTTTTTTTTCATAGATAATTTTCAAATTTTTTTAATATTTAAAAAAACTTCATTATTAATTATGTCTATTTGTCAATCTTGATCCCATTTATTATATTTATTTTTATAGAATTTAATGGGTTTTTCTTATAAAATATGACATATAATTATTTTATAATAGATAATTTATAGAAACTATATTTTAATATACTTTATATTAGTGTGGTAATTAAGTTACCTAAATACATTGAAATTATTTTCTTAATACGCAGATAATTCGTGTGAGTGTGAATTGCATATGAGACTTTGAATTCTATATCCAGTATTAAGCGAGTATAATTAAAATGGGGAGACAGTTAAAATAAAATCAAAAAAGAGATCAAATAAAATTATGTTCATATCAATATACATGTATTAAGATAAAACAATCACTAATTTAAAATATGTTTGAGTAGATCCTTATTTAACTTTAATTAATCAATCAACTATCTAAAAATGGAATTTTTGTTTATTTCAACTTTTCTGATTTATTTCTATTTTAGCGCAGTGATCAAGTTGATGTTGTAGCTGATCTCTAAGTTTTTCATAAATTTTTCATAGTATCTTCAGGGTATCTTCAGGATATCTTCTTTGAAAAATAAAAAGTGTGGAGAGTGTGGAGTTTAGCATCTCTAAAAACAGTGGAAATAGCATCAATATCACCAATATTCTCAAAATCAAGCATTATTAAGAGTCTGAGATTTTTTCTAAAACATCTAGTTTTTCTAAAATTCATAGATGTGAGACCTAATATTGAAGATGATGATGAAGATAATGTTGTTGAAAACGATGAAAAAATCAGTGATGTAATATTTTTGAAATTATCTAGAATTTCAATCAGACTCCTAATAATTCTTGATTTTGAGAATATTGGTGATATTGATGCTATTTCCACTGTTATTAGAGATGCTAAACTCCACACTCTCCACACTTTTTATTTTTCAAAGAAGATATCCTGAAGAACCTGAAGATATCTATGAAAAATTTATGAAAAACCTAGAGATCAGCTACAACATCAACTTGATCACTGCGCTAAAATAGAAATAAATCAGAAAAGTTGAAAAAAAAAAAAATTCCATTTTTAGATAGTTGATTGATTAATTAAAATTAAATAAGGATCTACTAAAACATATTTCAAATTAGTGATTGTTTTATCTTAACACATGTATATTGATATGAACATAATTTTATTTGATCTCTTTTTTGATTTTATTTTAACTGTCTCCCCATTTTAATTATACTCGCTTAATAATATAATTGCGTTTCCTCCGCACTCAAAACCTCAAAACCCCTTAATGAGTTTTATATGTGTTTTGATTGATGAGGGTAATGTTGGGGATTAGGTTTTTTGTGCTAGGAAGCATCATTTTCAGTCTATTTATGAAATTATGAAAGCTTTTTCTGATCAATTTTTTTATTCTCAGCTTATATCATATTATTAGTATAATTAGGTTATAGCATTTTTAAATGAAAATGACAAGGTTGAGTGACATAAATTTTTGTTTTACATTTTTTTCATAGGTTTTTACTTTTCCTCATCATTTTTATGAAATTTGATGATTGCATCTTTTTATAAAATTGGCATTTATGCTCAAATTTTTTTGAAGTTTTTATAAAAAAATTATTTTCAAAATCAATTCGACTCTATTATTTCTTATGGCTAACGTTATTTATTATTATATTTTCATTTAATACAAAAAGGTTTGGGAACATAAGTTAAATTTAATTGAAAAATATGCATAAAATGAGTCATTTTAAGGTGATTGATATCAACAATCATGTAATGATTTAGTTCCAGAATTGTTATAAATGGAGATTAATCTTAAAATTTTGTATTTCTAATCTCACTTATATTTTAGACACTTATTAAATATGGCCAACTTATAGGAGGTCAACCTGATAAAGATACTTGGAGAAAGCATGCAAAAACTGTAACAAGTTTCAGAGATGGATATACAATTTAACCTATTAAATTCCATTAAATTAGTACTAAATTTGTTAAAATTTAATTAGTACCGGTACTAAATTAGTTTAATTTAATTGGTACCAATTTAATAGTACCAAAACTTAATTAGTACCAAGTTTTAATCTAATGAGGTTTAAATGGAAAAGTTTCAATCTGGTTCAAAACCTAATTGGTACCAGTACCAACCTGAATTTTTTCTAAATTGGTACCAAAATATTTAGAAAATGGAGTACCTAAGAATTATAAGATGATATTTTCATAAATTTAAGCTTTTTAAATTAACTAACTAAAGTGAACTATTAATATACTTTCCTTAAAATTCTTCAGATGTAGATATAAAAAATAAAAGATTAAAGATCTCAATCATGAAAATAAAATATTACATTGAATCTAACAACATGAATGAAATAAATAAAAAAGAAACCCTAATCCCCAACTTTACCCTCATCAATCAAAACACAAATAAAACTCATTAAGGGATTTTGGGGTTTTGACTCTCACTTCTAGTTTTTTTATTGGTATTTTCTTCTGTTCATGTTTTCATCATTCTTTTTTTTCCTATCATTCTCATGCTTTTACACTTTCTCCTCATCTGCTAAATCCATTTTCATCTTGCTCAATGTCCACCATCTTGCTGAGTCTGCTTTTCACTTCTTGTAATTCCTGCTAAATCTAAGCTTTCACATAATCTCTCATTACCAATTTACCCTCACTTCACTCTGACTAGGTTAAGGTTATTTTAAATCAAATTCCTTGTTTCCCTTCTAATAGTTTATACATTAGAGAAACTTGATCTAAATTGTTTGTTTTGTATGATTATCCACTCCCTCAGGAATGGATTTTTTCAGTTCTTCCTTGTTCAGTTTTTTACCTAATTCTTTAATGTGGTTATTAAAGTCTCCCATACTATCTTTTGCTCTGGCATTTTTAATTCAGAGAGTTAATCATATATGCTAATCAGTTCTGGAGTTATTAGACCTCATTATTCCAGTATGGAGGGATATAAACTGTTAGAATGTTTTGTGGGAATTCTCCACATTCAATATTTTCCACGTTTTAAATTATCTTAATGTCTTTATCGTTCTAGTTTCGCTTTAGCCGCTGTTAATTACCATCACTTTCCCATTCAAAACCCCAAAACCCCTTAGTGAGGTTTATAAGTGCTTTGATTTGTAGGGTATAGTTGGGGTCTTATTGGGGTTAGTAGATAAATTAGCCAATTTACAAAATGAGAAATAGAAATTAACCAAATTTAGGGTCGATTTATGATGAGTAATATTTAGATTTACTGCTTAAGCTTAGGTATGGTACGTGTATTAATATAGACTAAGCCAAACATGTACTAAATTATGCAGCAATAGCAAAGTTATTACGCAAGAGTGCCTCAACAGTTAGGTATCACTGCTTGCTAGCTGTTTAGCATTTTAATTAGGGTTGTTGAACGCATCCTGCAAGAAAATAAAAGTTCTCTCAGGCTCATATTGAATTCCTCTGCGACTCTAAGACTTTGAAGTATTGGGCACACTTTCCATTAGACTAACGAGCTGTAATGTTTCATCGCAAGTTTCCTGACATGCGTATTCGCCTTAGACTATAGCCAATACTTATAGAAAAAATGGTATTACTTTCAAGACTGTCAACAGATGAAGAGAGTGATTGATTTTACAGTGCCAATTTATAGTAATAATTTAAACTATATATGATTAAATGCAGAGAGCTATTACAATAACATCAAGTTCATACACGCTGATGAAGATGTGTTTACCTTCAACAACTTTATTAATAAGTCTTGGTATAAGAAGTATGATAATATAGAAGTCTACGATTAGAAAGTAAAAGTTGTAACCCATGCAATTTTAGCAGGTATTAGTGAAGACTCTGGCTTAGAAAGTTATGTTATTCATCCTCGCTCTATTAAGCGAGAGTAGTACATGAGTTCCTACATAAGCTGAGAGATAAATACAACGATAAAGAGATCATCCTGTTTGTTGACAACCTCTCAGTTCATAAGACTAACGAGTCTAAGAAAGCTTATGAAGAGTTAAACATTACTCCTGTATACAATGTTCTTACAGCCATTAATTTAATGGAATTGAATTCTACTGGAGTTAAATAAAGACCCACTACAAGAAACTCCTGCTATATCACCTAATGCATGACTTGCCTATAGATACAGTAGACTTGATTCAGAGTAGCTGCAAGAGAGTAAGCATAGATAAGACAACAGTTTGTGCGAGAGAAGGAAGAATGAATGTTTATAAATAAGTGTTAGACTTAAATGAATGAATAAGTTCACATATTAAACTAACCCAGAAAGGGATAAGGCTTCTCCTTCTTCTCCTCTTCTTATGGATTGCTTGGGCCCATATTTCTTCTCATAGTGCCAGCTCCTGCATCAATGTTCATTTCATCTGGCTTTTAAAAATTTTAATAAAGTCTCTAGCTCATTCATGAATAGTCTAAGACTTCCTCTCTGTGAACCTTTGCATGTTCTTTCATTATGAATATACCAGTTCCAGGTTTCCCGACAAGGTTATGTGTCAAAGCTTACTAGAGAGGTATGGATGTTTGTCAAAGCTTACTCGAGAGGTATGGATGCTTCTTCAGCTCCGCAAGCCAGGTCTCGCTTATTATTATGCCTTGCTTCTTTTAATCTTCAGGGGAAAAAGAGTAGCGTTTCTAGTGAGCTTCTTCAATGATCTCTCTGAGATAGCTCTCTCTTAAAGGGCCAAGAACACAAAGAAGATGCTCCTTTCTGGAAGTTTGTTAGAGAGTTGTTTCTTGGTAGGAAGATAAACTTCCAACTCTTCATCTTTCATCGCATCATCGTAGAGATTAGTGACTGAAATCTCTGGGTAGTTTGGTATTTCTATCAACTTAATTTCATTGTTTTTGAAGGCTTTCTTCTCATCACAGAGTATCGCTCTTAGAAATGAGATTTTGGTACCTTCCATCGTTGGAAGGAATAAACCCACTATAGTATATGATTAAGTATATGTCACATGCTTACCATGCTAAGTGAGGTATCGATAGAGATCTTCCTTGCTTCTAAATCTTGAGATCATTTCTTAAGCTTCAACCCTCTTCATTGCAGTACTTATAGATTCCATCCTTGTTCCTTCTCTTGTTATTGAATTTCAAATTTTAATATATAGAGTTCTGGATCCTACTGTTAAAAATCTTAGTATTAAATATGGGCATCTTATAGGAGGTCAACCTGGTAAGGATACGTGGCGAAAGCTGGCAGAAGCTGTAACAAACTTCAGAGATGGAGCTCCATTTTTATCAATTTAGTTCCATTAAATTAGTACTAAATTTGTTTAAATTTGATTAGTACCGGTACTAAATTCGTTTAAATTTAATTGGTACCAATTTAATAGTACCAAAACTTAATTAGTACCTAGTTTTAATCCAGTGAGGTTTTAATGGAAAAGTTCCAATCTGGTTTAAAACTTAATTGGTACCAGTACCAACCTGAACTTTATCTGAGTTGGTACCAGAATCAAAATTATTAAGAGTAAAATTACGAAAATTATACTTATAAACTGAGTATAAATATGAAGTCTTAGAGCTTAGATCAAACCATCATTAATGCTGTTGCAACTCCTATATAGTCCAGATATAGCTATAGAGGTTTTAAGAGCTTTATAATAGAAATTTAAATTTGAATTTAAACATGGCGGTCAACTTAAATCGTAGAGCGGCACTTTTAGGAGCAGGTCAATCAATGTTCAACTTTGGCTCCACTAAAAAGCCTGAAGTCATTTATGTTGAGAGGGAGGTAGAGCTAAGAGCTCTTGAATTTGAAGCAGAGGTTTTTATCATAGAAGCATTAAACCAGAGGGAGAGTGCAGAGATAGGGGTTTAAACTTAAATTGATTATGTTGAGGAGCTAAAAGAACAGCAACCAATCGAAAAGATAAAAACATTTTTATGTGAAGACTGTTAGAATCATTTCTCAACAGAACAAAGCTTGAAGAGACACCTTAAAGAGGTACACTCTGGCAAAGCCAAGATATATTTCAAGCATGAAAAAGTGGATGGAAGGTACTAATGCACAACTTGTAATAAGTCTTATACTCACTCTGCAAAAGTTAAGAAGCACATGCAAAAGCATCACCTCAGTGAATTCTTGATTTAAGATTAAGAGACACAAAAACTTGTGCCAGCTAAAAGAAAATCAAATACTCTCGAATCTTAAAGAGAGTTACAGGAGAAGCTCAAGAGACAGAAAAGATAAGAATCGATGAACTAACCTGCAGGCAATACAATTCTAGCATGCTTCCAAGCAAAAGCTATGAGCATTCCTGCATTGAATGCAATTAATCTAAGTGGTTGTATTGAGAATTACTTGCATATAAGTGTTCCTAACAAAGCAAAGCTTATAGTGGTTGATGAGTATGCATACAAGGTGTACCCTTTCAGCTATCTCCTTAAGAACGAGCAATACTAAAATGAGTTTGCTAACGAATATATGATTCTTAGAGAGGCATAGAGAAAAGATTGCAAGAACTTGCTTAAGCTAGATGGTGTTAATTTAAGCTATGGTTTTATCGCACTGAGACTTAAGAAATGTGAAATGACTCTGAGAGATTATTTATATCATAACAGATACCCAGATGATTTGAATGATATACTATCAGATATGATATAGGGTGTCAAGGAGTTGCATGAACTTGGATATGTTCACAGAGATTTGAAACCTGAAAATGTAATGCTGAACCTCTGCCCTTTAGAAGTCGTAGTTATCGATTTCAATAGAGCCTTAAGATAAGAGATAGTAACTTTAGCAAAGGTTCTTGGCACTCCTGGCTACTTCCCAATAAGAGAGAAGTGGACGAATGGATCAGTTTAGTGGGATGTATGGGCAGTAGCTGCTATAATTTTAGAGACTGACATGGAATGCATGTCTTACTATGGTACCAAATAAGAGAAATAATCAATAAGTTTAGCGATTAAGCATATAAATCAGGACGATATCTGCAAAGAAATCAAACAGATTGTAGACATGATAATTGTAAGAGCACCATCATATCCAAGATAATTCTTAGACGATATACTCGAACCACTATAGAGAGCAAGATTCAAGAGATACAATAAAGACAAGCAGATAAAATTTGTTTGAGTTAAATCGCATAATAATTATTAAATATACTTAAAATTCACATAAAACCTGCACTTTCTCTACTAACCCCAATAAGACCCCAACTATACCCTACAAATCAAAGCACTTATAAACCTCACTAAGGGGTTTTGGGGTTTTGAATGGGTTTAGCTTTTCTCTTGTGGCATGCTAGATCCCATGTTTTTTCTTTTAGATCCAGCTGCTGCATCTTAATTCATCTCGCTTGGCCTTTAAATATCTTTGATGAGTCTTATACTAGGTTCATGCTTTACTTGAGACTTTCTCTCTCTCTGTTTAATTTAATGCGATCTTTCATCAATTTCATCAAATATATAGCAGTGCCAGATTTTTTTATAAAGCTAGAAGTTTAGCTTGCTAGAGATGAAAGGATGCTTCTGAATTTCCTAGATCTACGTTTTACTGATTTTAACTCCTTGCTTCTCTTTTTCGTTTGAAGAGATTCTATAGCCTTTCTTCTGAGATTCTTTAATTACTTCACTTTAAGTAATAAATTTAAAAGTTCCAAGAACTCCAAAGAAAAAATTTTTCTCTGATTACTTATTAGAGAGTTGGAACTTGCAAGGAATGTATAGAGCAACATCTTTATTACTTATTGCATCATTTTAGAGGTTTGTTACAGACATTTCTGGGTAGTCTCTACTATCTTTATTTCATAAGTCTTAAAATTTGTTTTTTAATATTCGATTAGTAAGGTTTTTAAGAATGAGATTTTTTCCATTCTGAGTTGGAAAGAACAATCCAACTATGGTAAAAGAATTATTGCTTGATGAAAACTTACCTTACTATAACAAGTATCTGTAAAGGTTTTCATAACTTTGAAATTTCCTTATCAATTCTTGATATTGAATTCTCTTAATTGCATCATTTATTAACTCCATTTTGCTACTTCTTTCTATAAATGTTAAAAGCAGTTTAAAATTATGGATATTCATTCTAAGTTTTTTAAATTCTTACTACTAAATTGAGAGTATCACTGGAGTCCAATCTGAAAAAGAAATATGAATATTGAAGAACTTGCTCCAAGTTTCAGAGTTTGACTTCAATTTTTATCTAACTTTTTCCATTAAATTTCTCCTAATAATGTTTAATTATTTTAGAAGGACCTCCAAATTAAGTTCTAACTTAATTTGGAGGATCTCTTTTAGAAAAAAAACTCCTATAGAAGCATTTTAATTTACTAAAATGTAAATATTCTCATAGAATATGTAAACTTACAGTATTTTATGATTCATAATTTTTCTCACCTCCCAGCAAAGAATTTATAAAAGTTTCTTAAACTCTTATGTTACTTTATACCTTGCTGAGTTTAATCATTATAATAAAACTATTAATCATATTAAATGTGCGCTAATCTTTTAAGAAGACAGCATTACTTGGATATAGCCAATCAAAACTAAAATTCTAGCAACCAAAGAAAAGTAGAAACTAGAGACACATATACTCAATTGAAGTCTACTTATGACAACATTGACAGTCTTACTTTAGGATTTCGCCAAAAACAAATTTCCGATGAGAATTAGGAAGTAGTTTAAGAGAAATATATAGCCTTCCATTTATCGTTTAATTTTACCTGCGAAAGTGGAGTATTTATGTAAATAATGCAATAGAAATTTCCTAACAAATCAACATATAATAGACATTTGAGAAATATTCTCAAAGATATGCCTCGGTTATCTCAAGCATTAAAAAAGGAATGGAAATTATATCTCCGAGTTTTTTAATAAGCCTAATTATCATTCAATAGAACTTAGAGTACCTTAAAGAAAAAGCACAATCAAAGTTTTCTGTTCATTCATAAAGAGACAGGAAAAAGATTTTTATAAGAAAGAAGATCAAGAGACCATGTAGAGTATCTATGGGTCGAGGTACGGAAACAAATCAAAATGAAGAAAAAGTAAAAAATATCCGTGTCTCTGAGATCAATAAAATTATTGTCAAAATAAAAGCTATGAAGATACCAATATTATAACTATTGACATAGATTATTGCCTTGAAAGTTATCTCATTATTGAGGATAAAATATAGAAGAGAGTCATCACTTACGACTAATAGGCCTACAAAGTTTATGCTTTTAATTACTTCCTTGCTGATTAATGGAATTTTCAGATGAAAATTACGCTCTTTAAAAAATCAAAATTGAAAGATTGTGGGATATAATTTAGCTTGATGCCATTTTAGTAGGAAGAGATCATGTAGCTTTTAGGTCCCCTTCTCGTAATTACTTACAGAGAATTTTGATCTGATAGCATATGCCAAATGCAAATTGGTTTAATCGTGAAACAACTAGTAGAGGGAATCGAAGAGCTTCATAAAGTTGGATATGTTCATAGAGACTTGAGGCCTGAAAATATCATAAATGACTTTCAATGTATGAGAGTTTATATTATTGACTTAAAAATAGATTAAATAGTGCATGCATCTGCTTAAGGAAATGTATTTATGAAAATAAGTGAAAATATTTAATTTAAAGTAAAATCTTAAAATATGAATAAGTTTACTTTGCATAATAATAGAAAATGAAAAAATCAGAACAGCTTAGTTATTCTTCAAATCTCTTTCGTAAATGTCTACATCAGCATAAATCAATTTCCCTTTCTATATCTTTCTGGTCTTTGCTAAAACCACTGTCTTTCCCTTTCACTGCTCTCTAGTATTGCTGAAAGAGTATTAAAATAAATTAAGATATTTAAAATGTATCTTACAAAATTATTGTGAATGCCATACTGCTCCATCTTTATCTTAAAATCTTTCCAGTTTGATAATTAATTATAAATATATATTTATCAAATTCTTATTATAAATTATGAATAGTAACTCCAGTATATTTCGCAAAGAGGAAAGGTTGGAGAGACGCAGACACTGGATGGGATATATGGGCACTATAAGTAATAATCATATAGAGTAACATGCCAAGAAACTATTACTCCATATTTAAAGGATAAAGATATTCTAAGCATAGAATCTAACAATATATGGATTTGTAAAATATTAATGGAGGCCTAAGAGAACTAGCCTACTCAACTTTCATAAAGCCAAACAAGGATAATGAAATTACTATTGGAACAATCAAGCAGCACCTAAAAAAATAAAATTCAGAGAACTCTCACATGAATTTTAACTTATTTTTGAGAGACATATTTAGATAAATTGCTTCTTATACTCGCTTAAATTACTAATATTTCATTAAACCCCTACATAAACCCTAATAAAGTATACGTTAATTTATACCTTTTATCAATCAAAATACAAATCAAACTACTTTTGGAGTTTGGGGATTTTGACAATTTGGAGCAATATAATGAAGAAAATTTTATAAAATTAGAAGTCAAACTCTGAAACTTTGGCAAATTTTTCAATCTTTTATTTTAGTATTAAAGTTATAATAAGCTTAGAATGGAAATTCATAATTTTAAATTTCATTAGCATATCTAGGAAGTGGAAGCAAGATGGAATCTATTAATGATACAATGAAGAGAATTTAATAGGAAGATTTGAAAGTAAAGAAAATCTCTACAGATACTTAGCCTAGTAAAGTAAGTTTTTTTCAACAGCATACTTAATTACCAGAATTTGCTTTATCTTGCCAACTAGGGATGTAACAAAAAATCTCATTTTTTAACGCTTCACAAAATGAGGAGAATTCATTTTTAAGATTATTGTAGGAATTCAATCGATTAGGGAAATTTAATTAAATTAAAATCAAAAGTGACTCAAAGATAAAATCTAAATAGATCCTACTGTTGATCCCGCAATTTTAGCTGGACTTTGCTAAATTTAATTCTCCTAAATCTTCGGGAAGCGAGATATTTTGATTATGAGCTAACCCCTAACAACAGTAAAAGGGGATTTTCTCGCTTGAGCAAAGAGATAAAATCATTATAGCAAGGACAAGCACCGTCACTTTTAATGCTCTATCTATTGAGAGTATAATAAAGCAAGGTTTTAGAAATATTTTCCAAAATAATTACAGAAGGTAATTAATATGCAATTAATTTTAGTTAATTTATTTTAATTTCTCTAAATGTATTGTATTCCTACTATAATGAAATCAGGATGAAAGAGATACCTAAAAATCAAGAAATATCTGAGACAAATCTCTATAATGATGCATTTAGTGATCAGATGATACGATATATCTTCCTTCGAAGTTATAATTTTCAAATAAGTTACCAAAGATAAAATTTTCTTTGCCGTTCTTGGAACTCTCAAAACTAAGTACATAAAAGAAGTAAAGAAGCTAAGAATAATGGCTATAACATCTCTTTAGAAGAAAAAGAGAAGCAACAAGTTAATATCAGTTAAACGTAGATATAAGAAATTCAGAAGCATCCTTTCATCTCTAGTAAGCTTAGACTTCTAACTTTAAAAAAAATCTGGCACTGCTATATATTTTAGAGCGCATTAAATCAAATAGAGATATAAAGTCTTAAGTAAAGCCTGAACTAAGTAAAAGACTCTTCAAAGATATTTGTTCACCCCGAGTCCCCCACCCCCAGTAAAATACCAATTTTTTTTTACATTTTTTTTATCTGCAAGGCCTAAATCATTTTCTTTCTTGACATTTCGATCTCTTGCGCATAATATATATATAATACAAAATTTTTCTAAATTTTTTTTATATGACCTTGGACCTTAAATTTTAATGAGTACTTTTTTTGGACACCTTCCACTACATCCGTCAACTTTTGACTACACATGCTCCCATAGTAAAATACATTTAAATTGATTTATATTTACTTTCTTTATTTATTTAAATCATTTTCCTATTTAACATGCTCTTAGCTCTTACAAACATCTAATATATTTGCTTTCTTAATTGTTCTCAAAATTAAAAAAATAATAACAATAATGAATAATTTTTTTTATTATATATTAAAATTTGTTAATTCTATCTTTAATTCATTTCAATCAAAGTTTATTTGAATATTGATATAGTACCTTTAGTTAACTATAGACAATAATATATTTTCTGAATTCATTAATTTAATATTCAAATAAACTTTGATTGAAATGAATTAAAGATAGAATTAACAAATTTTAATATATAATAAAAAAAATTATTCATTATTGTTATTATTTTTTTAATTTTGAGAACAATTAAGAAAGCAAATATATTAGATGTTTGTAAGAGCTAAGAGCATGTTAAATAGGAAAATGATTTAAATAAATAAAGAAAGTAAATATAAATCAATTTAAATGTATTTTACTATGGGAGCATGTGTAGTCAAAAGTTGACGGATGTAGTGGAAGGTGTCCAAAAAAAGTACTCATTAAAATTTAAGGTCCTAGGTCATATAAAAAAAACTTTGAATTTGAAAATGTCATTATGGATCGTGCTCCTCAGCATCTGTGTTTCTCGCGGTAGTCCTATTCAAGTTGTGATCGTTTTCTGCTGTATCTTGTTTGTCCTTGCTCCATATGATCTCCTCCTCAGATCTATCCTAGAGATAGTTTGCCAACTGTACTGCATTGAAGGGAAAATTTAGCTTGCCTAATTTGCTTTCTACAATCGGTGAAACTATTACTCATCTCTCTCAAAGCAATCCTTCTCTTCAGCCCACATCTTGTTCTAGAGTAGGTCATTGGTTGTAATGATCGTACAGCAGTCTTTGAAAAGTTGATTTATCTCCCCGAACTTCTCATCAACAGCGTAGCCTTTGCCTTCGAGTTGCTTCTTCATTGCTGGAATTTTGTATCTGCTAAAGACTTCTCAAAGTTCATCTCATCAACCAGAACTAAGAATGGGTCATTTTCAATTTTTCTTGACTCAATATTAAAGTTCGAGGACCCTGAGTTTAGTTCGTTACAGATAAAGATTGTATCAATCATTTTCAAGATAAAGCTCTTGCCTGCGTTTGCTGCTCCATACATCCATGCGCAATGTATCTTATCATCTTCACTTTTTAACAGCACTTGATATAAAGCATTGGCAATGCCCAAGTACGCCAGATCCCTCAACACTTAATCTTTAAGTTTTTTGTGATTCATCAAACTGATGCTTGTGATTCTTAACATAATCCTCTAATTGATATCTTGATTTTTTCTACCGTGCCTATTTGCTTTAGTATCCTGTGAACGTTGCTGAATGTCTATTATCGGTGAAAAATCTAAACTTTCGCATCTGAATCACTGAGGTTTTTGTGTAAATACTCTCCGAAAATCATTGAACCGTGCGCTATGTTATGTGCCATAAACTCTTCACAAAATGATTTGAATTTCTCTTCTGTGGAATTTGCTTCATCTCCTCTAAAAGTTTTCCAGCAGCTAACTTTCCGTATTCTAGTTGCATCTATCTTTCACATGCATTTAAATTCCTTAGTCCTTAATATGAGATAAAAAACTCTTCAGCTGTTTTAATGTTTAATGGTGACATCTAAATCCCTAATTTCTAGAAGAGAATAAATCCTCCTCTAGTCTTATTTTTGAAGTAAAAGATAAATAGAATTAGTACAAATGTGATAAGTAATTAAAAATTAAAAATTTCAACAGTCAATAATTTATAAATTTGATGTCTACTGTGTTTGACTATTCTTCTTCATTCTTTGAAGCTTCGAATTCATCCATAACTTTTGTGATGTTTTTTTTTATTTTTACTATATTTTTCTGCAATAAGTAATTTTCAAAAAATGTTTCTTGGTTATTTTATGTTCTCTTGATTTAATCATGTACAATCTTTATTTTACAGGGTAATAATTCATAGTTTCATTGTAGTAGCATGTGGAATTTATGTTTATTCTTAAGCTTTACCCTAGGTGAATTCCTCTTAACTTTTAAAGCTTTCTATATAACATTTAAAAACTCGCTCTGGAATTTATTAGCATGGAATAATAGAATAGGAAGTAATATTTAGAGGGTATATAATATAAAACAGATAATAAAAAACTAAAATCAATAATAAGTTCACACAGTATGCACACGAGGCTCTAAATCCTTTAATCAAAGTTCGAAACTCATCGAAACTTGTTTTTTTAAAAAAGGATGTTTAAATTAATTAATTAAGTTTTTCATGTTTAGTATTAAAATATTAATTTAAACTTCTCATATTTTTCCTTACTGTTTTTTTATTGAACTTTTACACTCTATTGATGCCTTTTGAATCTTTTGAAATCATAATGTGGAAGTAGGATTTATCGCTCTTTTCGTTGCTGTAGGCATTTACTTAAGTAATTAAGGGTTAGTTTGAATGCAACTTTTCGTGAATCTCCTCTGCCATGTTTGATGTAATCGATTCAGAGATACAAAAACAGAAATCGTGTCTGTAGTTAAACAAATTATTGAGTTTTGACGTTTGAGAATTATGATTTATAATAGGAAATTAATTAATTTAATCAAAAACTTAATATATTAAAAAGTATTCGTATAGATTAGACGCACATGGAGTTACAGCACTCACATGAAATGTAAGTTACAAAAAGAATATCTTTAAATTTTATTTTTTAGTGGCCCTACCTTGTAAGGACCACGGGTGATACTAGACTGGTGCTTCTCAAGACAACACGAAGAGAGGACTATGAAGATGACATTGATAAGTTCAATGAAGATGATGACGAAGAAAGGAAGATGAAACAATTTTAGAGAGATTTCCATTTTTTATTTGTGTAATAAGTATTCTTATAAAGATTAATCTAATTTTTACAATCATAAATTTTTCGCATTATTTTTCATGAATCATCAAGTGTCGCTTAGTTTTAAAATGACAAAGCTCTTTTCATTCCAATATTTATTTTCTAGACATTTTCAAATGCTACATTTATTATTTTATTAATTAATTATAAATATTTTTGCACATAGCTGACCCTTGTTGAGTAAATATATATTTTCACAGTCTGCATACTGCACATTATTAATATATTTATTTAATTATTATTTTGGTCATAACTACTAATAATCAAATTACGATTAAGAGCACTCCTAATTAGAGGCAGTTATAAATAATAATTTAAATTGAATGATTTAATTAATCTAAAATTTCAATTTCAAATGTATTTTAGCAATATTATCAATAATTTTTAAAGTCCGTTGCATACTTTATTAATGTAGGTAACGCATATAAATAGTATTTTAAATAAAACAATCATATTATTAATTCAATTATATAGCATAATTATTTTATGATAATTTGATTAATATATACATTAAGCAAAAATTATAAAATTATAAGATTTTACTTAAAACTCAAGAATTTTCTATATTCTTTTCAGCTTTAAATTTTCTAAATTATATTTATTTACGATATAATTCAATTTCTATAGAATTATAACACCTGATACTTTAATAGAACTTTGTCTAAGTATCTTAAAATAGTAATATTTGGGATAGTGAAATTATATAAGACAATTCATGAATCTTTTTATTAACTAAAACACTATTATTATTCCATCAGAATTAAAAAAACTCTAAAGGAACTTGAAACTTTGATTTTATACAATTAATTTTTAGTGACAGTATTTATAATAAATTAAATTAAATTTAGAAATTTACTTAAATGGCTGAAAGTCATTATTGCACAATAGCAACCTAATTTAAATTATAGAATACACCTTATATTATATTTATTTTTAATTTAGCATTTTGTAATGAAATATAATTTTTATATATTATATTGTTAGAGTTTCATAAAGTTAGAGAATTAATATTTTTTAGGCTTATTTCATAAGTAAAATATACTATTAACAAATAAATTTTTTAGCGTGAATCTAAAAGATGGAATAGATTTATAATCAATTTCTATTTTGAACTTTGAGTAAAGAATTCTGATTATTTTTGATAATCTTAATATAGTTATTAAATCTTACCATTAATTATAATTTGATTTTAATAGATACTAAATTAATTAAAAATAACTAGTACAATATAATAATCAGTTGATAAAATCAGCAACTGATGTTTATCTAGCTAAGACAATTATTAAGGCAATAAGTAGTTTATACAATTTTTCGATGCTAAATATAATTATTCTGATGCTTAATTATTATATATTTACCTTTTTATGTTAATTAATTTGTAAAGTAGTAACAGCAAAGACAACCTCACACAATAGTATAAATAAAATTGAAAATCAAATGCATTTACTCATTTCTTTTTTTCTGCAATATTTTAATGTCGATAAATTGAAATTATTGATATTTACAACAGAATTAATTGGCTAACATAATTTAATCCATTCGAATATTATTAAGCAGTAATTTCAAAATAATATTAGAATTAAACAATTTGGATAGAATGATTTTCATTAAGATTTGCATCATGAAGTTAAGTAAAAGTTTTTCTGCAATTTTGAAATTGAACTAGACATTAACTATTCTAAGTGATTGAGCGACCATTGATTTCTTAGGTGAATTATCAAAGATATTAGGGTATTGTAAATAGCTTTCTTTCAATTTATTTATTTAAAAATAACATTAAGAAATATTTTTATGAACAACTAAGATATATATAAGCATGAAGTTGAGATATTGAAATTCTTTTTAAAAATTAAGTCAATTATTCAATTAATTGAATCAAATATATTATCTTCAATAATGGGATCAAAATTAGTTCAAAATATATAATAATAATAGAAACAGTTGAACTAAGATTTTAGTTATTTTGTCCATTTAAATCAAATTATAATCATCCAATCTTTTAAGAATCATTTACCTTGCTTCACCTATTTCAGGAATATCAAAACTATTATATTGCCAAGAATGCAAATATTAATTAAAAATTGAATTATTGCTAGTAAAAGGTGAAAAAATGAAGGTAGTGATATTAGAAATGTTAAGAATATTTGGGGGTAAGTTTTCTGCCCCGTGTAGTTTCCCGCCCCCAACATTAAATTTTGATTATTTGTCAATAATACCATTAGAAACATGTAAATCTCAAGTTCAATACCATCCCTATTTATTAAATACCTTTTTTTAATATATAATTTTCAAGGTTTATATTTATTCTTTGTCTTATTATGTAATTAAAACAATGCGAAACTAATTGTTTTTTATATATATAATCAATGTGCTTTTCATAATAACTCGAAATGATATTAAATACTAGATAATAAATAACAAATTCATTATTGATGTTAAAGATTTGAGAAATTTATAAATATCATGTGATTTTATGTATGGGGCAGGAAACTTCCCCCCTGAATATTTCAACGAGATAAATTTGTCCCCTTAGTATTATTAACTTTAAAATAAGAAATCTGAAATATAATTTTATTGATTATACTATTGAATAAAAGATGTTCATTCATTCTAGAGAAGAATTTTATGAGAAGAATACCGGATACAGCTACATCCTAAATATATTTCATCTTAAGTTGCTAAACTTATTTATTTGAGTGACATTTATTTCGGATTCGTGTTGACATCTAGTGAAAATACCGAAATCCTTATCAAATGAAACGAACAATGTATCTCTATTTTTTATAGTTATGAGACTGAAAAAGCCGAAAGTTTATATTATTTGTTAAATAGTCAATGTTCCACTTATTGAGCTATTAATTTATTCTTGCATTTGTTTAAAAAATTGATATACATGATGATTGTTGATAATCTAACTTCTACAAAATTGATAGAATGATTAACTAGATTAAAATCAATGCGGAATAAAACAACGTTGATCTGTATTTCTCAGATAATTACTGTCTTTACCCACTATGTCATTAGTCCAACTTCCCAGTTCAAAAAGCCAGACCAGCAAGCTTCAGTCTCCAAAATATAGTAAATATGATCAAGTAGGATCAAGAACTCCTAAAACCATCATTTCATTGGATATCAAGCATCTAACACTGCAAAGCAGGAAGAAAATAGTTCTTAGATAAAAAAGAAAAGACAAAAGGAAATCCAATGATAGCCAGAGGAAATTAACAATGAGTGAGAATGGAAACTTCAACCCCAATACATCAATCTCGCTTTAATCTAATAGAATGACTTAGCAAACACTTAAGTCATTCTCGATTATATTCATAAAATAAAAAAATATCAGGAAGTAACTTCAATAAATAAATAAACGGTGATATTTAAATAATGCAAAAGAACTTATATTTGAGAAATATAAATTGAAATTATAAAGAGTAATTTATTAATTTTTACAAAATGCATATTTTATCGTGCTTAGTGTTCAAAATTTAGAATTTTTATATTTTCATAGGCAATTGTAATTCTAAGTGAGTTCTCTAGAATCAGTTATTGTATGAGGAAAAATACACTTAAAATGAATGATAACTGCCATTAAAATGAAATAAATAAGTTCAGATTTGAAAAGGATTTTTACTTTGAAAAATGAGAAATAATTGCTTGTATAATTTCATATTAATTCACTATCTCATTTATAAGTCATGAATTTTAATTTATTTTTTTATTTTCAGCAAACAACTGACATAAATTTGATAATTAGTATAAATTTTGTTTATTGATCTAGTGCAATTCTAAGCTCACATAGATATCTTACTATAAAAAGTTAGATGTTTGCATGCTAATACTAAGAATATTGTCGAATATTTTATTTTTGTCAATCATTATAATTTAAGATAGGAAAATTATGTTAGTGATAGAGGAAGTATCTATAATTTAGAAATTATGTTTGAAAAAAGTAATATTATTACATATCAATTCTCGGTGACTTTCGTGACTCTACTCATATTTATTTTTTATTTAACATTTAGTAATTATTTTCAGTTTATATTTAACTTATAATTATTTCTAAATTCAGAAATTATTATACCATAATTTATATATTATGGGTATATATCATTATTTTAAAATTATCAAAAATGAAATTTGAAATACTCTCTATCGTAGTTTGAGCTAGATATAAGTTAATTAATTAAAAATTTTGATTTTTCATATTTAAGTTCAGAAAAAGTGATAAATTTATGATTAAATATGAAGAATATACATACTTACTTTAATATAAATTATCTTTAGACTTGTATTATTTTACTGTCTTTCAGCTAAAAAACAATTTTTATATTTAATTTTACATATTATAACTTTATTCTGTTATTTATATTATTTCAAACAATTTTATATTCCAAAAATTCATTAAACTATAGTACCATTATCTCTCCAAGCCATACAATGACTAACGTATTAAAAAATGCATGGATTCAAACTTGAAGCCAATATCTAATAATGTTGAATTTTACAAGAATTCAAGCTTAAACACAACCGTGTTGTTGTCTTTAGATATGAATTTTAGTATGACTCTTCAATTAGCAGCGATGATTTTCAAGAATTAGAGAAAAAAGCAGATGCGATGCTATAAACATGGCCTGAAATTCTAGTCCTCGATTCTCAAAATGACATTAATCAACAGCGCTTTCATATACTTGTTAGGCGATGCTTCGAGCCAACTGATCCTGCTGGTTGTTTGGCCCTGGTAAGCATTTTAATCGATAATTAATTATTCAGTTATTTATTAATTTATTAAATAATTTAGGAAAAAATAAATCACTTGAATTTTAGAAGCAGATTGAAAGAACAGTGCTTAGAGCTAGCTTCTCTTATTAAAAATGGCTTTTAAATAGCCTAGTTCTTCACAATTTGAATCATCTTCAGTTGGAAATATGATTGCAAATAAATCTCGATGATTTATGTAAATTTAATACTGAATCAATTAATAATTCGATTTAAATATTAGTTTTAAGACTCTCAATTTAATAATTGACATTTATTAAAACTCAATAGGCAAAAACAATTTTAAAAAATGGAATCCATTTTCACCAACTGAGCTCACTTTAAAGACCAACTTTAGGTTCACAAGATCTGGAGGAATTACGTAAAATCTACTAAGCAGTAGAGATGACATGGCACTGATTCACAAACATTATCACTACTTTCAAGATTAAGCACTTGTAATAGCAACTGGAGATACTTCTAGAAGACAATCATCAGAGATTATAACTACCAGGCTCACATCATCGAACCAGTGCTGGCTATTAAAGTAAAAGAAACTAATTTTCTAATAAAAACCAATAGTATTTAATGATATTCTGAGGAACATTCAACTTTTCATTTCTCCTAATTGGGATCTACTTTTTATTTCTATATTCCTGTTGATATAATTTATTAAGTTCTGTATTCTAAATATATGATGTTATTTTTCTAGTTTAAATATAATAAAAATGCATGTTTATTTACATTAAAACCGAATTTTCAATAGATTACCGAATTCATTTGAATAATGCTTTTGGGTTTTATTAACCATTATCAAATTTAATTCTGATTATTTATAGATTAAGAGAATTAATATTATTTTGTTTATTGATTCGTTTATAATATTAAAATCATCATTTTAATTTTAAATTATCACAAAGCAATCAAATTATTGTAAGAATATATTTAATTAACTTTGAGCTAAAATATTAGTATCAATCTAATATTTTTATTTGCCTTACGAGAACTGATCCAGTTATTCTGCTCAATGAAATAATATGATCAAAATCATGATCTATATTTATTCGAATCATACTAACTTAATTTATAGTAAATAACAGCAAACCAAATCATTAATGACTGTATTTAAAAATATTAAATTAGAAAGTTAATTGCTGGGTGAGGTACAAATTTCCCTGAGGACTTTCTAATAGAGCTTTCTACTACACTAAGGCCTGCTGAGGGTAGACAAGGGGTTGCTGGGTTCACCGCATTAGGGGCCAGTCGTCGGGGTTCAATTTGTCAGCTTCTACACTCTTCGAGTTAAATGCACGCTAGGATTTCCCTGCATTATATGAGCTCCCTGGCGTGAGTTCAGCTTCCTGGGTAATAGGGAGCAGTATGAAAGTGGTGCTCAGCCTTCAAAAGTAAAACGATGAGAACCATAGAAGCCAACGATAATGATTTTCCACCCACACCAGGTCGTATTATGAAGGTTACCACAGCGAAAGGAGAAAGACTACTATCTCAGCAGAAGTGGAACGTGGTAAGAAGTTTAACCACTCTCCCTTTAATTGTTTTTCAGGAAGCTAATCTCTGAGAGGTCTGCGGGGGATACTCCAAGTTGCTAGGCACTTGGTTCTTATCTCGGATGCATCTCGGAAAAAGAGAGAGGTGGAATGGAGTCGAGGTGGTTTTTTGGAGTTTTTCTAGTTCATGATTTGCCACGTCAATGAATGTCACGTCAACTCACTTCAGATATGTCTACGTTACGACTAAGATTAATGGTTAGATTTTAGTATTAAACAGTGAATATCTTAAATTTAAATTATGAGATTACTCATTTACTACTAATGCCTTTTTTATATATATTTTTAATAATATTTTAAGACAATTCATTTGAGAAATAAAAATAATAAATTTAAATTATAAAATTATTAATACTAAAAATAGTTTGATTGTAAAAAAGTAAATAGTTATGGGTGGAATAGATAAAAGAGTTTAAGTTTACTAATCCATTATAGAGTTATTATGAAATCATAAATAATATGAATTAATTTATTTTGGATAAAAAATTGATAATATTAGTCTTACAAATTAATTTTGTGGATATTATTATATTATTTAGTAAATGTAATAGAAATTGAATAATCATCATAACTTATCTGCTAATGTTACTTTTATATACAACATTGGAGCAATAAATTGGATTTAAATTTCTATCAATTTTTACTAAATAAAGTTAAGATTATCTTAAACTTGTAAAGAAATAAAGTTTTATATTAGATAAGTCTAAAATAGTTCCTACTTTTCTACAAAAGATGCAGGAATATTTATCTTGTATGCTTAATAATCCTTATTTAAGTCTAAATTGTTATTTACTTACGCTCAATCTTTTAAAGGAAATTAATTAAATAATGTGATGAAAAAGTTATAAAGGTGTGGACGAATTATTTTGATTATTTTTTGAATAATTACAATTAAGCATCGAGATATGAAGATTATGCAATTAATTATTTTTTAAACAATAAGTTATAATGGTTATTAATATATAATGCATAAAATATAAAGCACAAAGCCATAAAATTTTATATTTATCGGTAGAATAAAACTAGCAAATTCTATATGTTTATATATTTTTTTCAATTACAAAAGCATCAATTAGATTGTAGAAGCGCTTAAATTATTAAATTTAATAGTAATTAGTGCAGTATTAGCTTAAATTCTCTGTGTACTAACAATTCTTAATAATATATTATTCGCATAAAGATTGAAAAATAACAGTTATGATAAATGGCTTGCTTAAAGAACTAAATAGAGAGGAAAATAGCAATTATAAATATAACTCAAAGCAAAAAAGTTTATAAGTTTTCTCATATATTAAGTATAATACAAATATTTTTGTGCTTTTATATTGTATATTAACTTTGATAGAAATATTAAATCGATTAATAGTATTAAAAAATAAGTTTTATAAACCAAAAGATTAAAATTTAAGAGGATAATTCAATTGTAAAATTAATCGATATTAATTCATTTCGAGAGGTCTAAACTTACACTTATATTTTTATGAATGACTAAATCTCCTAATATGAGCACAATTGATACTAATCCACTGCAATATAATTGATTGACAGCCAAGAATAGTCAAAGTGTTCTTTTTTTATAGATATAATGGATATAGATTCTTAAATACAAATTAAAATATTGTATAATAAAATGTTTTTACTCAAATTAAATTATAATTTTCTTACCAATCAAAATTTTATTAATATGGGTGACTATCTTAGAAATTATTTATGAATATGTGGATTTTAATGTTTAATTGAGCTCAATTCAACATAGATATTCATGAGAGTGGCAGTTTTTACTAATGAGTAGATATAAATTATAAGTATTACTGTTTAAATGCGGTATATATTAATGTAATTTAAGAGTAGTATGTAAAGAAGAAAACTAATCTTGAAAAAACGATTTAGATATTTTATAACTAGCTAACTCATCAAGTGTTGATGAACAAGCATCCTTAAATCTCATCAACTACACCAACAGGTCTTGTTGTATCTGAGCGATTCGTATTATTTTCTTGACTCAATCAGTCAGAGATGGTTCCAGTAGATAGCCTTTCAGATTCATAATATATAATTATTTAAACATATTAATTTAATGATTTATGCTATATTAAACTGCTAACTCAATCTTGTCCATCATTCATGTACCTATCAATTTCAGTTAGTTACCAACAGATGTAAAGTTATTTCTGATGTTATTTTGCATAGCAAATACTTCTAAGTTGAGCCTATCTGGTGCCATCTGTTGGATGAAGTCATATATTCTATGGGCTTTTTCAGAATGCATTCCTATTTCCTTAAAGTTGACATTATCTATTACGTGATACTTGAGCATATCGGTAATGTAGCCTTTTTCCCAACAAAAAAGCTCTCGTTATTATGGGCTGATTACATGCAAAAAGCTTTGTGTAATATATGATTTTTTGTCTGTTTTATCCATTCACTTTTCTCAACTTCATCATAGGTGTGGATTTTCAGGAATTATCTTGCATCCTCTTTCTTCTGATTCACAAAACACATAATGAGTATTCCTTTCTCTTAAACCAACTCAATAGGCATTCTTTGAATTTACTCGTTAGACACTGTATCATATGGCACCTCTTGCTTTATTTTATAGACTAGATCCATTAGAACAACCTCATTAAGTTTGTTGCATCTCTCCATAGCGTCTTTTGCAATTTTCTCCCACATTTGATAATCTCTTATGTCTCCCTCGAATATGACTGGCTCCGTTATTGTCTTATAAATGATTTAGCATACTTTCTGCTAAATTTGTATAAGCCGGTACCCTTCTATAACTCTATAACTTCTGTCTCAACTTTTGTACAGTCTAAAGGGAAATATTGAGTTCATCTTTCATCTCTCACTTTGAATATTACTTTGGTTTTGTTGGGTTTAATCTTGCAAGTTTTTTCATGAGTCTTACAGTTAAAAGCTCTGTCCTTAACTACCCCGCAGTACTCACATGTGCGTTCTTTGAGTTTTATTATTTCTCTTGCATTTTTATGGGCTTCTTGATGATAATTTGAATAGTGGACTTCCAGAGAATCTAAGGTATCATGAGCAGTTGGCGTTTCGCAATAGTTGCAGAAATATTCTACAGGTATGCTGATCTTCTATAGCTCCATCTTCTTAGGCATTTTAGTTTTATTATGATTTTCTATTCAGTGCTTCTTGCACACTATTAATTCCTTAAGTTGCTTTTGATTTGAATATTGGATTTAGTAGAAATTTATGTGAGCCATTTTTTATTTTAAGTAAAAACTTAGCCCAAGAATATTCAAAGGGTTTCAGGGTTTTTTCTTTGCTCATCACTGTGCTATCATACCATCTTGCTATTTTAAATTTATAAAGATGCATATTAAGATAAAACTTAATAATTATAATTGATTTAATAAGGTGTAGTTGGCATATTATAATTTAATATATCTTAATACAGTATATAAATATTCATTAGAATACCTGCTTTAAGCGTTTAGTTAGGTATGTATTATTTTATAAAAATTGTATAATTTTTATGTTACTTGTATACACTTTTAATAAAAAAATTATAATTTCTTTATACTTATAGTAATTTTACAACATTAGATAGCCATATAGTCTACGAGATCATTTATATTTAATAGGTATGTAGCAATTAATTTAAAGGGCTCAAGAGTTATTTATTATTTACTAAGGTTTATAAAAATAAAAATTAACTGTATAACCTTGATTAAGGCCCAGCTTATTTTACTGATTACTATTATAGAAAAAATTAGTGAAAACTTAGGAGGACCAATTTTTTTAGGAGAAACTTAGGAATCATAAATAAAAGTTCAAAGTGTAAGTAAAAAAATCCCTTTTCAAGTGGATTGATGTTTATACTCTATATTATTAAAAAATTTCATAAATTATTTAAATTCATAATCTTCAAAGCTTCTATGGAGGAAGTAAGCACCTTTATATTATCTGATTATTATTATTAGAATATAATTTTTGTTGGTGTTGATTCTTTTAAAAGTATGCTTATTAGGTTTAACCTTTTTCATATCATAAAAACCAATTATAAATTCTGGCCGGCATGTTAAGCTTTTACTCAAGCCTGAATATCAATTAAGTTTTCTTATTTGTACTCATGAATCAAAGTTACAGCAGAAAAGTTTATAGATTTCGATTAATAATAATATAAAATTATATTTAAAATTTTAGCACATGGAGAGCCAGGACGTTCATACTAATGACATCATAGAGTTCTAAAACAAATTTATGTCGAAAATGACTGGATACATTTTTGCGATTCAACAGTGAGATACTATTATTGACACTCATAGAGAGATACATTTTGCCCAACAATGGTTATGTTACCATGATTTATCAAATATTTTATGGCTGGCGAGAAAAGGCTTTTAAGGCCTGAGAGGTGGTATAGCTGAACGTTCCCTACTATGAAGAACTTTCAGTTAAGATCATTTTTAAGGAAATTTAGGAAGATGCATAAATTATGAAATTCATGAGTTATTACTACCCAGACTATCAAGTGCTTCCTGATAGGAAAAATAATTTTATGGGATTTTGGGCACCCTCCACACTAGCTTTTTGTCTTCGCAGATAAAGCAAGAAGAGATGGAAAGAATACTATGAAGAATGAGGTTTATAGACAACTATAGGGATAGCCATTTTTTCAAGAAAGACTTAATATATTTAATAATTTATAATTAGAGTCTAAAGGCAAAGTACTCTCTATGCTGAAGCTATAGTCAAAGCCTAGTCACCAAAAAAGTAAGCGGGAGTACTATGAAATATCGGCTTCTTTTTTTGAATACAAGTCTAATATTGAGAGTAAGAGAGCAGTATTAATATAGACTAAGTCAAATCAGTCAATAAAACCATAACATTTTGCAATTATAAAATAAATTTTAATTAACCACATTTTTAATAATAAATATATAACTTTAAGGGGACTAAGCACTTAAAATGTCCAAAAAAATTTAAGACTAAGATATAATACAAAATAACCCACTATAGAATGCATGGAATTTATGTCTAATAGTGAAATATCAAATTTATTAAAAATTAAAAGTCACGTTGATCGAGAAGTATGCAAAGCCAAAATAAGTAGCAATGAAATATTTTCAATAATAAGATAATCAGCTATTTTAAAACTAACTGATGAACAAATTAATATTTTGAAATCATAATCGAAATTATAAGTAATGTAATCTAAGACAAAAAATAGAGGTTGATTATATTCTAGAAAGTATATCCGGGAGTCTTAAAAAGCGTATCAACATTTAAAAGAATTTATAAATAGCTTTGAATAAAATACAGACAAATAAAAAAGAATTATCATTCATCTCAATAAAAATAATAATAAATTTACAATGAAAGATTAAGCTAGCTCACTTAGTTAGTAAGAAATAGCTAGTAGAATATTAAAATAATTGATGTTGATGAGTTAACCTTCCAACCATACTCTCTCAAAATAGAGCTTGGACCAATAAATACAAAAATATATAATTAAAATAATAAGAAATTAGGTTCAAATTATATGTCCTAATTTTATGCGTATCTTACTTGAGAGGGATTGAAGAATATTATATATCTGAAAGATCAATAAATACAAACATATTTCTAACTTGCTTAGAATAACTTCATTAGTATAACAGAATTAATCGAATTGTTATTTTTATGGATAACCTTCGAGTCCATAGATCTAAATAATTTAAACAATTTATAAATAATGTTGGGTGGGAACTACTTTACAACGCACCTTATTCTTCTACCTACCACTGCATTGAGGAGATCTTCGCATATATTTAAAAATATATAATAAAAGAATTAGAGACAAAGACTTTTAATTATCAAACAAATAAAACTATGATATAATTATAGACTTTGTCTATCAAGCTGATAGAAACTTAATCAGGAAGATTATTGATAGGCATTTTTAAACTGTAGAGGATTATATAGTTAAATAAGTATATTGAAGTTACTTTATATTAAAAATTTAAAAATTAAAATCAAATATTAAATTATAATCTTCTTGGATCTCCTTATTTTATTTCTTCCTGATCTGATTCTTGAATTTATTCAATCTCAACATTAGCAGGTTAATTATATTTTTATTAAAGTTCATATGACTTTCTTTTTTTAGTTGACAATCTTTAAGCTTTGTCTTTTATTTTAAACATTGAACTCCCTTTACCCCTACTCTCTATATTCAATTTATAATAAATGTTATAAAATTTTACTTGAAAAAAATGGTTCTGATTACATTTCCTTAAAAATATCATCCCTTATAGCAATTGCTTATTCTTGAATTATTCCAGCTTATAGTTAATTTCTTATTTTATTTTGTGTTTTTACCAAATTTTCTAAATAGTTAGGAGCTAGGGTGCCTAAGATTTTATAGAAAAATTCTCTTTCAGGGAGCTACTTTTAGTCTTAATAATAATTTAAATGCCTCATGATGTTAAGATCATCTTTTACTTAATTCAGGATGTTTTCAATTTTTAACTCAGGATAATGTGGAACATTGATCTAATTAATATCTTTTTATTTTATGAGAAATTTGGCTTTGTAGGTAATCTTTTATGAATCACATCGTGGAGTTTTTGTAGCTGGATAGGTAAAATCCTTCTAAAATATTTATTAATTGCAATAATACTACAGTGATATTGAGAAAAGTATACCAATCCTGTTTAGAGCTCAATCTTCCTTCAAACAAACGAGGGTCTACATTTTATACATTTATAAACTATTGTTAGTTTTAATAGTCCATCCCTATGGTTTTAACATTAATTATAAATTGATTTTAATAAATCATTAAGAATTTGATAATCATAAGAGATTCATGAGTTTTACAATAACTTGCCGTGATAAAATAATTTATTAAGTAATTTTATATTAAATTATTTTACTTCTTGCTTGTGGTAGTTCTTTAGAGAACATATATTATTACTTTAAATAATTATATTATTCATGTTGAAAGTATTCAAATTATGAGATTTAACTAAAAAATAATAAATTTCTATTAACAAAATTAAAAATGCAAGCTACCATCGGCAAATTTTAAAATTTGCCGACGCTATATATATTTATGTTTTTTATTTAACTTGATAATTTATATAATAATTGAGATTTTTGGATTGTTTTAAGTATAATTAAAACCTTTTTAAACTACAAACTTTAATTTAATTACAAAATATAATAATTTCAGTTTATAAAAGATTGAGAATGAAAATTAAACTTCAATAACAAGAAAGAATAAAAGAGCTAAGAATTAGAAAAAATAAACTTGATGACTTGGATGAGTTCAAATTTACTCAAGAAAAATTTGAGGTTTGGTGCAAAAAACATAAGAAAGATAAAAATACACAATAAAAGCCTTAATATTTAGTGATATGCCTAGAATGTAGCAAAATATATGACTCAGAATAATTCAGAAAGCATACCTATGAGCACAGAACAAAAAAAGATAAATTCGTCAGATTGTCACTTATTGATGGGATATACACCTGCAAAATTTCAAACTGCAATTATAATCCAACGAAGATTAGGAAATATTTCATCTAACACTTGATGGTTCATAATGAAACTGAGTTGCTTCAAATAAATTTAAAACCCCAGGTAATAATTATTTTATATTTAAATATATAATAGGATGTGTTTAAAGGTGTTATGCTCAAGCAATATCAAGGACTCTAATAAAATTTATAAGTTAAAAAAGTATATAATTATTACGAGTAATACAAAGAATAACTATTGTCTGAGGAGAAATTAAATAAACAAAAATGAAGCAATAAATGAAAAGAACTGCTCTACCTAAAATTATAGGATTTAAAATTATTTCATCAAATTATATTTCCAGAAATATAAAATTTCAATAACGAAGCATTTGAATAATAATTAGTAATTAAGAGTTTTGAAATGCAAGATTTGTATTATAAGACCAACAAAAACAATACACAGCTTACCAAATAAAAGATTTATTAGATAATAAATAAGGATATTATTTGTTTTGGAATGAGTACAAATTATAAAAGTTTTTAAATTTAATAATCTCAACTTTCAAAATAAAATCTTATCCATAAAATTTGATAATGATAAAATTACCACAATAACGAGATCATTCGAAGTAACATTGAAGGATTTATTAGATAAACGAACCTATGATTAATTATTGAATCTTAGCATACTTGGAATGTTATAGAGCATTTAAGAGCTTCACGAAAATAATATTCTACACAGAGATATTAAACCTGATAATTGTCCTGAATTTCAGATATTTAAGATAAATAACTTGAAAGATTTAAGAAACTAGAATTAATAATTAAGTAAAAATGAATATAAATAATGGCAGATATCTGGCAGCTGGTTACTCAACAAAATTTGTAAGTTACAAAAACATATCTAAACTTTTTTATATTTTAGCAATACTAGTCAGCAGAAGTCACGAAGGCAGACGACAGAGAGTTCAGAAGACATCAGAAAGAATTGCATAAACTCTAATAAGAATGACCAACTCGAGCTTAATATCAAGGAGAGTGGTAAGAAAAGGTATCTGTAACTTGATATGACTTTTGCATATTTGTTTAAGAATACTTATTAATTATATTTGATTTTAATTTAATTTATCGATTCCTTGTCATTTTTCATAATTGTGATATTTTGGCCAGAGTCTTGATAGTGCATAGTGAGTAAGGCTTAGACCCAAGTTTTCTCTGAGCCAATCGGCATTTCAATAACTGTAATCCTCTCATCACTTCTTGCAATCACAGCAGCAACCATCGCCTGATAATAGCTGTGTATATAGTATTCAGATTCTTCAGAGCTTTTGAGAACTTTTGTCGAAGTTTTCTAATTTTTGAGGATTTTTAATTTATAATTTCTCAACATGATTTATAAATTTTTGTTAGCGTCCTGTTCTGTCATGTGCTATATCTTTACTCACCGTTTACGATCGACTTTTAGATAGTTCCGATGACTTTCTTATCTTAATTTTATATGTAGTCCAGTATTGTAGCAGAAGACTGAGTCTTCAGATTGTCACTTATTTATATTAGTTTAGAAATATCATAACGCTATAAGTCTGTGCTCATTATGAATTCTAGGAGTAATTTTCTTTAATGGCAAAGTTATAGTAGCTTGTCTAGCTAAACTCCCTCATCTTTTAACACCTTTACTTTAGTTAAAACTCTGCAGATCATGACTTAATCATCCTCTTCATAGTTTTATAATTTTTTAAATAACTCCTTCCATAGAAAAGTCTCTGGGTGCTATGTTATAATTTAGGCTGCTTTATCGATGTGACCTGCTTCTATTAAGCCACAAGTAAGGATTATTTTGTTGAATTCTGTCTCAATCAAATCACTAAGTGCGTTAGGCTTGAGAAGAAGAGCAAGCTAAACCAGTGATTTTGGTAGTTCCATTTTCAAATCTCGAAACTAAAGCACCATCGAGTCCAGCATTGTTGTTAAAACAATGTTATCAGCTGATGTGTTGAAATTTTTGAAATTAGTCTCCTCAATGAAAGAAAGAAATGGGTGCTTATTGGGTAAATGAGATTCAACTTTATCACGACTTATGGCTGCATTTGTCAAAATGATGACGCTTTTCAATCAGTTTAGTGATTTCGCAAATTTAATTGCTTGCTTCAATACTTACTGCTTTATCGAATTCTTAGCTACTACATTAAAGTGAGAATGAGACACTCTAAATTATAAATGTTTGGAGTTCAGGAGAAGGCAATTAAAATCTGTTTATCAAGCCGGCTGCCAGCCTTTGATTGTCTCCATTGCATCTCGGATTTAGGATTGTTTTCTACATAGGAACCTTAATTGAGTCAATATTCTGGATAAAATCAATTGGGCTGAATTTTTATCTTTTGTTCAAAATATTTTTGGAGGGATATTAATATTATCAATTTTTATTTTAAAATTTCTGGGATCGTTTAAGCTTTTGACGCTGAGTTCTTATTGTGTTTTGAATTGATTCTTTTGACGCTTGTGAAAATGAACTGCCTCCCTGTCTATCTATGGAATCTTTGACCTGTGAATAGGTTTATGTGAAATTATGAGTTAGTTGTTGAAGCAACTGCACATACTCGATTGAGAGAGATTGGTTTTATGATATTTACTTTTGCTTCATTTTTAAACTCATTTTTTAGATATTTCGTTACTGCTTTCCTCCACCCATGAGCCATCATCTTCGCGCATCTCTTCTTATGAGGATTCACCATCTCCTTGAAGACTCTCCTTAACTATTATATATTAATTAATTCTTTAAATTATCTTTATTTTAAAGTCTTACCTGAGCTTTCCATTGAAAGTAAAAAGCGGACTTTTTTTTTAAAATTTAAATTTATAATTAATTAATAGTTTGCTTCACTATCATTAATCAAGTTAAAATATGATGAATCAAAGTTTTTTTTACAGAAAAAAATATTTTTTGTGACTTCTCCATCTATCAGCAAAATTATAAAATTGTATCATTACCCCAAATAATTTTTCCCTTCAACGTTTATAGTATAGGGGTAAAAAAAATTCTTTAATATAATTTATCAAATTTCTGTGATTTTTTGTGATTAATAACAGAAAATCACACAAAAACTTCTTAATCACATGTTAAGAAATCTATAATCACAATTTTTACAAAGTGCTCAAGCACTCCTATTAACAATATAAATCCTTAATTCAATATTAAATAATTAAAATTTTAATTAAGAAATCAGAGTCTATGGAAACAGCTATAAAAAAACTATCAATTTAATGTCACAGTCAAGTGAAGTTGTTGGACAAGGACACCTGAAAATCAAATAGAGTGAATTATCGGCTAAATTCAAATCTAAAAGAGATCTCTACAAATATTTTACTGAAATATACGTAATATTTATTGTTATAACATTTATTTTTGAAGTGAACCTGTACCTTCCACCTATTGAGTGCATCAACAAAGGCTGCCTAAGATTAATTCTGAAGGATGTGAAGAAAGTTTTAACAAATGATCAAGTGAAGATTATCAAAGTTCCCAATTTCGGGGAACTAGCAGTTAAAAATTTCCTAGAAAAAATCAAAGGTGAATCTGAGGTATATCTTTACCTCCCCGATAACCTCAGGAAAAAGAAGACTATCGATAGACAATACTTTTTCAATGTGCTCAACACAATTGAACCTGAGTATATTATTAAAGTTTTCAAGCACGCTTTAGACCTAAGGTTCGATTATGCTAAAAACGAAGAAAAAAAAAACTATATTCTAATCTCAGATTAGTGGCACAAGAAGCTTTTGCAACATCCTTTTGTTTCTTGTAATTATTTACAAGGTGATTAAATAAAGTATAGAATCTTTAGGGAAGACTATCCATTTATTAAAAGAGAGCAGCAAAGTAATTGGACCAAGAAAAGCAAAGGAGCAGCAACCCATCGCGACAAGTCTAAAAAGGTTTAAGGATGGTGGGTAATCAGCAATGAATCAGAGAATAGGAGACACCAAAATGAAAAATGCAAAAAAAAGTTCAGAGGGTGCCTCATCGAATCATGCAACTATGATGGTCTCATAAAGAGGGACTTAATTAGTCTTAATTAACACTAAAATCGAATGCTTAAATTATTCACTCTATTAATGCCCTTAACATAAATTTATTTAATTGTGTTTTCATCACTCTCATAAAAACATTTCCTAATTATATCAGTGTAATCTTCTTTTGCTTCTTTGACATTCTTGTTCAGCTTTATACGTTTAAACTTATTTTTTATAACACTAAAGTAATCTTCTATATTGGCATCTGGAAAATACGATGGAGTGAATAATATTGGAATCTAATTCTATGAAGTAAACGCTCGAACTAACTTGCTGTGATGAACTCTTAAGTTGTCCATTACTATAACGAGTTTTCTATCTCCAGCAAGGTCAAGCTTCTCCACAAAATTCAATAAACTTTTCAGAATTAACAGACGACTCATATTACTTAAAGTGAAGTAAACCAAAAGTGGAAGAGATAGCAGCGATAACTGCTATAGTTTTATTATGCGGTGTCTTCATGGGGTGACTTATATTTTAACCCTTGTTTGAGTACTCTTTTCTCATTGTCGTTTAGTATGAGAACATAAATTCATCTATAAAAACTATTGCGTACTCTTAATTTTGAAAATTTTTAATCCCTTTTTATATTTCAAGCAAGACTTCCTGTCTTTTAGCTCTCTATTATATTGGAAAAGACTTGACATTTTTTCTTTTAATATTGTGATTTTTGTAAAGATTGCAAAGTGAAGATTTACACAAGCTAATGTTAAGAAATGTTTGATGCAACAGTTTGCATCTTTCAGCTAAAGTGTACCCTGCTTAGTTCTTTAAAGTATTTTAGTTTGTTACGAAAATTTTGAAAATCATCATCATGGCTCTTTCATCTCAATTTTTGAGTCATAAAAGTGCAATTTATGTTTTGGTAATTCTGCACTTTTTAAATCCCTATTATTTTATGAGTTCATCAGCTTTAGATACTCATCTCATATCCTATTTACATGAAAATAGGATAATTTTGAAACTTGTGCTATAACTCTATAGCTCATGAGTTTTAGGAAAGTTTTTTGTGATTTTAAGTAAAATAATCTATAGGTATTAATGAAGCTAATTACTTCATTCGAAAACATAAATATAAAAATAATAATTACTCATTATAATAATATTAAGCATACTTATAATGATTCAGTGAAATGAAAACTAAAACCCCAGAACCCCCTCAAAATATTTTCTTGAGTGAATTAGTGTCATCATTCTGACATTCTGTCATCATTCTTACAATAAAATTGAATATTCAACCCCATGATAAAATTTTAAGATTTAATTGTCATTTGTAAAAATGAGAATAGAAATAAAAATTGGAACAGCTATAAAAACCTCTCCACTTTTGCCTTGTTGAAAACTGTGATTACTAGGGGAATAAGAATGCAATTTACCAACATTAAAACAGAAACCATCTCCAAGAAAAAATAAAAAAATACATGAGCAAAGCATTTGAGTGTGAGGAGTGCAACTATCGATACAGTACCCGTCAAAGCTTACATGTTCACAGGAAAAAATCCCAGGATATTCATAGAAACAGACTGTAAAAAGAGTTGATAAAGTTAGCTAATCATGATTTAAAACCCACTCATCTGATAAGCGATCCAGTTATAGTTGAGTGCGATGTAAGAGTTAAGGAGTTGAGCTTCATAGAACATAGCTGGCTAAAGATGGAACTCTTTTTAGAGTGGTAATTATGGACGCGCCATGGGATAGGACATGCTTGCCTCTAAAGTACGACACACTTACATATAAATAAATCAAAGAAATACCTATTGAGCTAGTTCAAGAGGAGGGTTTTCTGTTTATGTGGGTCACCAACTCTAAACCAGAGTCAGCGCTATCATGTTTTAAAAAGCATTGGCTATCGATGGGTAGAAACAATAGTGTTGGTCAAACTAACTAAGAGAGAAACAGTCTGTAAGGGATAGGGTAAATATATTCAACATGGTTCTAAGTTGTGCATGATTGGAGTAAAAGGCCGATATGAAGCTGTAAAGTAGTTTGGAAATTCAAATCAAGCCTGAATGCAATAGTCGAAGAAACGAGAGAAGTTTCATAGAAGCCCAAAAACTTAATAAGATAGTAGAATAACTTGTTCCTAACTGCCCTTTCTTAGAAATATTTGGAAGAAAGCATAACATAAGAAGAGGATGGACGACGATGGGGTACTAACTTCGATGAATGTTTGATTAAAGTATGTGATTAATTATTAAATTAATTTTTTTAATTAAATCTACGTATTATATCTAAAATTATTATACTCATTATTTAAATCTAAAAAATGTAATTATATTTCAATATACTAAGAATTGAATTGAGCTAAGATTACATTACTTATAAAATTTATGATAAATTTGTCTCAAATTAAATCAATTGCTTAGCTATCTCAACTGTAGCCATAGAGATTATTATGATTAATCTATAGATTTACTTATGCATTAGTATTTAAAATAGGCTAATTCTTCTTTCTACTATATTATCTTTTTATAAAATGCTTTTTATACAGTTATTTTGATAGAAATAATACCTTCAAACGTTTGTAATTCAATGGATACTTCCACTTATAGTAGATGTATGTAATTATAATTGAGGTTTATATGTTCTAATTTTCCTTATTTATGGAGTTTCTTATTGTAAACATGATATCTTAAGTTTTAGCTTTCATAAATACATTGTTTATTTTCTTGACGATTTCTAACTTAATTATTTATATCTTATGAAATTTGTCCATCTTATAACAAAAGAAAAAGCTAAACAATCCTTAATTAAGAAGATATTAAATGCTTCCAAAATTAATTATTTATGAGAAGAATACTGCTTATATCTTGAGATTTGTAATAAAAACTAGGATATCTGTATATTATATAGAATCTTATTGCTAGTTAAGACTAAATTAAATTATATATATGACTTAATGCAACTTTTATATGATTATTATCTTAATAAATATTCTCTAATTGGTAAAATTGATGTCCATTTTATAGTATTAACTTCATCTTTTCGAGTCCCAAAAGAATAATCATTATATCTAGATCATTCATTTTTTAAATAAATAATTTGAGAAGTTAATAATTAATAATATAATAAAACTTATATAAGTATGTGAAAATTGAGAGAGTAATAAAACAATTGATGAATTTATAGAAGAAATTATAATTTTGCCAATCTAAATCTTGGAATAATTAGCTTATTAATATATTTTAAAGTTATAATTTTATTTATAAAAAAAAACTATTTTTTATAGTACTTTATTTTGGTAATAAAGCAAAGCTATTTTATAAATTAAAATAAATAAATCAATGACAAAATCCTACTGTAATCAATATTATTACATTATAATAATCATACAATAATTTAATAATCTAATTTTCAGTAAATTATTTTCTTTATATTATTAAATGACATTCAAAATATTATTTCTATAATAAAAGAGTAATTTTTTTGTGATAAGTAAGTTGAAAAATTACATTCAAATTCAAATTAAATATAGTATTTTAATCATTAAGATTATAGTTAAAAGTTTAAAGATGAAAATCATCCTCGTTCTCTCGTGCGTGATAGCCGTGGCTCAAACCGTCTTAAAAACCGACATCCTCTCAGACTTCGGAAATTCCCTCGCAAACTTCAATGCTGGTGCCTGCATCTCACTCATTGATAACAATAACAACGACAGAGATACTTGCTTGGTTGCATGCACTGAGGCCTCAGCTTACTTTACCAAGATGTTCACCTCAACTGAATACACTGACTCTAAATTCAACACACCTGAGTTCTTTTCCATTCTAGGAGACTTCAACACCAAATTAAATGCACAAATTAATCAATTCAGACTCGTTGAGTTAATGCAAGCCTTCGACAAGAGAGATTCAGTCAAGTTGTAAAGTTCACCATTACTATGGTGTTATGAAACACACTCAATTTGAGCGAAAACTCTGAAGCAGCAGGAGAATTCTTAAGCTGTCTAGACGTATTCTCTTTAGGAGCTACTCTGGCTACAGAGATTTCCTCTAACATAATAGCAGATTAGTTCACCCAGAGCTCGACAAGAACGCTGAAGAAATTATCGCAGATATATTGGGTGTGGAAGTCTTCAGAATAACTATCGCAGAAAATGCCCTTGTAGGTTCTTATTCAGTGCTCACCAATAGAGGAGGTCCCATACATCCAATATCCTTAATTGATGAGATAGATGAACTCTCTACTTTGCTATAAATTCCACTTTGCGCAGGTACGTAAACAGAGGTAGTGATATCGTTGCTAGTGGATTAGTCGCAAATGATTAGAGTGCTTTTTGTAGCCTCGATATTACCGCAACTAAGCTTTCAACTATTGATGCTGTATTTAAGCTAACAGAAGCAGGAAAGAATATTTTAAGCGCAGAATATAAGGGAACTCCAATCGATCAACTATCTTGATAATTAAGCATATGAAGTGTATATGTATAATTAAGGTATTCAATAATATGATAATGAATTAAGTGAATTTAATTTTACAACTTACTTATCACAAAAAAATTACTCTTTTATATACACTTTTATTGTAGATTTACTAGTTTTTTTTTAATCTGTACTATCTTAATTTTTATTTCTATAAGTAGTTGTTAAAGATTGTCACTTTTCTTGAAATTCATTATCATAAATATTTAATTAACACCCAGATGATGTCTTTATTTGATTTATACAACAATAATTAGTATTATTATGTAAGATTTATCATCTTTACAAGTACTTCTAATAGCCCATCATGCTTTATAAATGTTTTTTTAAAAATTAAGATTATATAGTTGGTGTTATCCTCTCAACTGATGGTTAAGTTTCATTGAATTGTTCATCTGTGTATGTTTTATCATTTTTAAATGAAATTTGTAGTTCTCATTTAGCACTCTGATGCGATGCGATTTATTGGTGAGCAATATAATTATTTATAAAGAGATTTTCGTATATTTGAGACTTAATAGCGAAACTTCATATACATTATGAAAAATCATTTCGAAACCTATCAGACCCAGCATGTTTCAATTAGCATTGTAGTTTTAAAATGCCCTCAACTAATTATTTAATAAAAATAAGATTAATTTTCTATTAAAACTTTATTTTATAATTTAAATAAGGAAAACTTATAACTCTAGTGATGGAAAGTTAGGTCACTCTTTATAATTTGTAACTACAAAAACATATCTAAAAATTTGATATTTTAGCAAAACTTAACTGTAGAAGTGGAGATGACATTAAAAATATCACTTAACATAGTCAGGCTTTAAAGATAAAAACAAAAAGATATTTCATTGAAATAACGTCAACGAAGGATAATGAATAAATAATCAAGCTATTCCTCATATGTTATTTTTTTAAAAGTTAATCTTAATACTTAATTATTTTATTATTAATTTTCATTTTAAATTAAAGTTGTCTTATAATCTTTAATAATCTTCTATGCTATTATTTTTAATGATGCATAAACAATTAATTTTATAAATATATCATTTAACATGTTTAATTCACTGATATGGATTATATTCATAAAGTTTGATACTTCTAATTTGGAACATCCCTGAGTAATTAGTCAAATATCCTACTCTATAAACATAATAATAAATTTTTTAGTATTTGGTATGTAGATGACAAATGAGCTAAGATATTTTTAGATTAAAAGGGGTTTTAGGGAACTTAGAATCTATCTTTTTTTTTATAAAATGCAATATCAATAATAAAATATCCTCAATTCAATATAAAATTGAATTAAAGAAAAGAAAGTTGTATGGTACATAATATAAAAAATTATTAAAGAAAAATTCTGTGTCTTTTAGCTCAATTGTTTTAGATAAAACCTGAAATATCGGATATATATTTAGAGTAAGATCAAGAAATTTAAATATATTGAATTATTAAACAAGCTTTACAAAACATAAATAATCTGCATATTTATTTGCAATATTAAAAAAATAATTATTCTTTACAATGTATAATTTCTTTAGTCAATGCGTATTCTACAATCAATTGATTTATATATAAAGTACAAAAGGAAAAGAAACACGTGTCATTGAGGTATTATCTCTGAATGTTGAAATCCACAAATTTGTTACTTCTTGGTAAATATATCAAAGATTACTCAAAAGCTTTAATTACTTTAGATTTCGACATTTATTAAAATTCAAAGCAGTGAATTTTTTATAACCTCTTTTTATAATTCCCTTATAAATACATATTTTGATCATATTAAATAGTTACCCCATTTTATTTTTGAAATATATGATTGAATGCTTATTGAGAGGAAACATTGTAAAACAATTTCTCTATCATTTTATAAAAAATGATTTTAGTATCACTTTAACTATCGAACTGATTGTATAAAAATTAGAGCATCACAATATTGTAGGAATACATTTAAATAAGGAAAATTAAATTAAATTAAATTATACAATATTAAATTATTGGCATATGACTTTCTTAAAACCTATACAATCACCATATTTTTCAAATAAAGTGAATTGTTTTAAATAATAAATTAGTAATAATCAAAAATAAAAATGATCAGACGCAGAAGTTGACTGTGCACTCACATTAAATGTAAGTTACAAAAAACATATCTAAAACTTTTATTTTTAGTGTACCTCCTCAGTGAGACGTGTGACGACGAAAAATAAAGACTTCGCAGAGCTGCTTGATAAACAGGTTAAGGTGTTTACAAATGGAAAGATGGAAGAATTTACAAAGGAAATTATAAAGATGATGAAACGTTTTTTAGATATCCATTTTCTATTACTAAATTTACTATTACTATTATTACTAATTTATTATTTAAAACAATTCACTTTATTTGAAAAATATGATGAATATGGTACTTGTTCGATATAGAATTCAAAATTAGCTGGACTTAACTATTAGCGGTACCCCTCAATCGCATCCTCAAACAAGATAACTCTACTTTAATCTTGCCATCAAATTCAACGAAACAAATCACCCAAATTAAAGTCGAATTATCTCTATCTAGTAATGCGATAGAGGGGTACCGTCAATAGTAAAGTTCAGCTAATTTTTAATTATCTATCGAACAAGTATCATACTGCCTAGGTTTTAAGAAAGTTAACTGGCACTATAATTATTTAATTATTAATTTAAATTAACTTTCTAAATTCAAATGTATTCCTAAAATAATATGTGTGAATTTAATGCTTTTCAAATATAAATTCTACATACAGCTTTTAATTTGAAGATATTTTTAAGATGAACAAAGACACATAAAAAATAAAAGAATATATAGACTAATTTTCAAATTTTAAGGTATAATTTATAGTGTATTTATATTTATAATTATAATTATCATTTCATAGTTTCTGCAAGATACTCAATAAAATTCTTAACTAAAACCAATGTAAAAATTACCTTACTTTAAAATACTCTAAATTAACAGCTTATTTTATATAACTATACAGTAATAGAAATAATTAAAATCAATACAAATTCTTAAATAAATTGATTAAATTAATTTACATCCAATGTTTTTCATATCCTTTTTCATAATTTTAATGTAAGATATCCTCAAAAGTTAATTTAATCTATTATGTTTAATTTTTTATCTTTTAATTTTGTTTTCTTAACCAATACTTTAAAATTCTTATTTCTTTATGTAATAATAAATTAAATATAAATATATATATATAAATATAAATAATACAATACAATATATTTTGAATAATTATATCTCTTTTATTATGATTAAATAATTTATTATTTTAGTATACTATATCTTGTAAATTTTAATGAATGAATTAATTTGAAAATTTATTTGTTAATAATTTGTCGTTATATGACGTAATCACTTAATTAAATTTAAATATTTTTAATTAATATCATTTATTGATGTTGCAAAGTTATTAATATCTACTTGAAGATATTATTATCTTTGGATGAAGATTCATTTATCTAGATAACATTAATGATTCTACTGTGATGATATTATCAAAATATATGTTTTAAAAACATAATTATTTGTCAAAAATATTTACCTAAATAAATTCCTACTTATATTTAAAACAATATCTTATTATATTGATTGTTCTTATTATTTACAAAATCATTTTTGTTTTAAATTATATGTTTATAGCTTGTTTTTAATAAAAATTAATTTATTCAATGTAATTCTTTAATAAGTATTTCTCAAATTTACATAGCATTTGATATTTAATGATCAATTTTAAATTGTTATTAGAATTTTTTATGTATACATTGTATCTTTTTTAAAAATATGAAAAAAATATTAGTTCAACAATAAAACCTATTAATTCACATTCTTTGAAAGATTATTTGTTATTTTGATGTTTCTTATTAAAATGTTTCAAAATATTATATTAAAAATATTGATGTTTTATTATTTTAGATAAGATAATGTTAAAGCTGACGTATTTAAAAGATATAAAAATATATATTTTCATATAACAAACAAAATAAAATTTTATATTAATTCGAATATACAAAAGATTAAAAGGGTTGATTGTTTTATAATAGAGACAAAAGAAATTCAATAAAAAAATAAAACATCAAATTAAAAAATATAAAATAAAATTGAAGGATTCAAAACCCCAAAACCCTTTCAGTAGTTTGTTTGAGTTTTTTATTGATAAATGAAGACTATTAGTGCATACTTTATTAGGGTTTATGTAGGGGTATAATGTTTAAATATTAGTATTTTAAGTGAGTATATGCGAGGTTTAGGGTCTGTTTATGACAGTGAGTATATAGATTTATTGTTTAAGTTGCGATATGGATGTGATGAATATAGTGAATAACTCAAGCCTGTTCTGAATTATACGTCTATAGCAAGGCTACTCCATAAATCTCCAGCAACTGTGAGGTCTCACTGTCTATTAGCATTGAATTTAAAGAGATAGCAGCTTAATTCTAAGCCTAAAAGACCTCTAAAATTTTAGCAGCATCATATTGATTATCTTATTAATGATAAGACTCTTAAATACTGGGCTCATTTCTCTCTAGCCTAGAGGGCTGTGATGTTTCATCGCCAATTTCCTGAGCTTCACATATCTGCTTAATCGATAGCTAACATATATAAAAAGAACGGAATATCTTACAAGACAGTCAATCGCATTAAGAGAGTGATTGACTTTAATGTTCCATTTTATAAGACTAATTTAAATTATATATTCGATTAAATGCAGAGGTCTTAAGAGCATAATATAAAGTTCATACACGCTGATGAAGCTGTATTTACATTCAATACATTTATATCAAGGTCTTGGTACAAGAGCTAAAGTAATATAGAAGTTTATGACTAAAAGGTTAAGGTGTAAACTCATGCTACTCTTGGTGGAATAAGTGAAGATAGTGGCCTCGAGACTTATGTTACTCACCCTCTCTCTATAAAGACTGAATAATATATTAAGTTCTTGCAATAACTCAGAGATAATTACGCTGACTAAGAGATTATTCTATTCGTTGATAACTTGTCAGTTCATAAAACTAAAGACTCAAGGAAGAATATGAAAGGCTAAATATAACACCTGTATTTAATGTTCCTTACAGCCCTTAGTTCAATGAAATCGAATTATATTGGGGGTTATTGAAAGGCCACTACAAGAAACTTCTGCTCTACCATCTGATGCACGATTTAAATATAGATACAGTTGATTTTATTAAGAGTGCTGCCAAAAGAGTCAGTGATGAGAAAGCTAAAGTGTGCGCAAGAGAATGAAGATTTTGTGTTTATAAATAAGTATTAGATTTAAACGAACGAATAAGTTCACATATTAAATTTGCCCGTAAAGGGATTTGGCTTCTCTTTCTTTTCTTCCTCTTAAGGCTTGCTCGGGCCCATGTTTCTTCTCTAAGTGCCAGCCCCTGCATCTATGTTCATCTCGTCTTGCTTTTAGAAATCTTTGAAAAGTCTCTGACTCAATTCACGCTTTACTTGAGACTTTCTCTCTCTGTTTAATTTGCTGCGCTCTTTCATCAAGTATATAGCAGTACCAGGTTTTTCTATAAAGTTAGAAGACTAAGCTTACTTAAGATGAATGAATGCTTTTGAAGTTCCTACAGCCAAGTATCACTTATTTTAATACCTTGCTTCTCTTTTTCTTCAGGAGAGATGCTGTATCGTTTCTTATGAGCTTCATTTAAGTACTCAGGTTTCAGAGTTGCAAGAACACCAAAGAAGAAGTTTCTCTCTGGCAACTTATTAGAGAGCTGATGCTTTGATGGAAAGTAGAGAGCTACGTCTGGATCATTCATAGCGTGGTCATATAGGTTTGTTACTGATATTTCAGAGTAGTTAGGTATCTCTATTATCCTAACTTCATTAGACTTAAAAGCTTTTTTGACTTAACTCAGTAAGGCTTTTAAGAATGAGATTTTTGTTCCTTCCTGGGTTGGCAAGAACAATTCAACTATGGTTAATCTATTAGTATTAGTTAAAAGTTACCTTGCTAAACCAAGTACCCATAGAGGTCCTCTTTACTTCGAAATTTTCCTATTAAATCTTGAGATTAAATTCTCTTCATTGCATCATTCATAGACTCCATCTTGCTTCCTCTTTCTAGAAATGTTAATGAAATTTAAAATTATGGATATCCATTCTAAGTTTATTAAAATCTTACTACTAAATAGGGATGACCTACTGGAAGTCAACCTTGAAAAGATATGAGGAGAAGCATTGAAAAACTTGCTCCAAGTTTTACAGATTGATTTCCATTTTTATCAAACTTTCTCCATTAAATTGCTCCTAATAATGTTTAATTATTTTAGGAGGTCCTCCAAATTAAGTTCAAACTTGATTTGGAGGACCTCCTAGAGATACAAAACTTCATAAGGAGTATTTTAATTTATTAAAACGAATAAAATTCTCATAAAATATGCAAACTTACAATCTTTTATGATTAATTAATTTTCTTTCCTCTCAGCAAAGAATCTACCAGAGTGCCTTATACTCTCCTATAATAGTTTATCTCGGTATATTTTATCATTATTATAATAAAATATATCAGAAAACTAAAATGAGCGCTAACCTGTTAAGAAGAGCGGTATTACTTGGATCAAGCTAATAAAAGTTATCATTGCAGCAACCATGAAAAGTAGAGACCAGAGACGCTTGTACTCAGTGGGAGCCTACTTATGACAACTTTGACCAGTCTAGCTTTGAGATTTAAATATAAATTAAGTAGGAGGTTATCAAAGAAGCTTTGCAAATTGAGGAGGAGGTTAAACAACCCGCCATAGAGCATAAATAAATAAATACCAGCCAAAGTTGACTATTAATGCGAAGAATGCAATAATTTTTTCCCTTACAAGTCAACTTATAAGAGACACTTGAGAGATATACACAACGATATGCCAAGGTTATATCTCAAGCATTAAAAGAAAGATGGGAAGTATGTCTGTGAGTTCTGTGAGAAGCCATATTCTCATACTAGAGACCTCAAAGTGCACTTAAAGAAAAAGCACAATTAAAGTTTTGTCTTTATTCATGAACCTACAGGGAATAGATTCCTCTAAAAGAGAAGATCAAGAAACCCAGTGGAGTCTCTTAGAGTTGAAGTCTAGAAGTAAGTTAAAATGAAGAAAGCAGTCAAGAACTTTCCAGTCTCTGAGATCAATAAAATCATGGTTAAAATAGAAGCAATGAAGATTCCCATATTAAAAATCATTGACTTAGATTCTTGCCTAGAAAGCTATCTCACTCTTGAAGATAAAAGAGAGAAGAGAGTCATTACTGATGACTAATATGCTTACAAGATATATCCATTCAATTACTTCCTTGCTGATGACAAGTTCAAATGGAATTTGCAAATGAGTATTATGCTCTTTAAAAAGCAAAGTTAAATGAGTGCAGGCATATCATCTAGCTTGATGCTATTTTACTTGGTAAAGATCATGTAGCCTTCAGGCTTCCATTACTTGAAATGACTTACAGAGAATTCTTATCTGACAATAAATGTCAGAAATAAATTGGCTAGATTGTATAGCAGATAGTTGAGGGGATTGAAGAGCTTCACAAGCTAGGTTATGTTCATAGAGACTTAAAGCCAGAGAATATCATGTTGAATTTTCACCCTCTTAGAGTTTATATTATAGACTTCAACAGAGCTCAAAGAGTGCAAGCCTCTGCATAAGGAAATGTATACGGTACTCCTGATATTTTCCAGAGAGAGAGGATTGGAGAGATGGAGAAACTTAATGGGATATCTGGGCTCTAGCAGTAATAATAATAGAGAGCGACATGCCAAGAAACGATTACTGTAGCTGCAGAGGTGAGAGAGATTCTAAGAAAAGAATCAAACAATATCTCGATAAAAATAAAATAAATGGAGGTCTCAGAGAACTTGCATACTAAAGTATTATCAAGCCAAGCTAAGAGAATTAACAAACAATAGAAACAATCAAACATCAACTAAGAAAGATAAAATTCAGAGAACTGCCACATGACTCTAAGCTTATGTTTGTGTGAAATATTTTAAAAACTCGCTTATTATACTCACTTAAATTACTAATATTTAAACATTAAACCCATGCATAAACCCTATTAAAACCCTGATAAAGTGTGCACTAATAGTCTACTTTTATCAATAAAAAAACTCAATCAAACTACTGAAAGGGTTTTGGGGTTTTGAATGCATCACTATTCTTGAAAAAGTAATTTAGTTATTCTCTTTTATTATTACAGTTATTTTCTTTACTGAAGTTATTCATTTTTATCTTTATTTAGTTTTCGTTTATTACCTTGAATTATCAATAAATCGTTTTATAAAAATATATTTATTATTAAATATATCAAAAAGTAGGTTATCTATCCTAATGCATTTTTTATTTTAATTTTAGTATTTTTATAAAAGTTTATTTTACTGTATATTTGATAAAATTTAATTTATTTTTAGAATTATCATACTAAAGCATATTTATAAATATTCTGAGGTAGATTTTTAACAGAAATAACTCAAGAAACTTAAAAAAGACTTAAGTTTAAATATTATCAACTAGATTGAACTTGATAATAATATTAAATAAGTCACTGCTAATTTCATTAAAATGGATTCTCTTTCAGAATGGAATATTATTATTGAAACTGCTTATTAGATTGATGAAATTTAAAGTATATCAATTTATACACAAATTTCATTCAAAATAAGTTGATTTGAATTCTTCTAATATTTGATAATAAAAAGTGTATTCTTTATAAATTAATTAAAGCAAGTAAGAAAGATATCAAAAAGATAAGAATAAAAATTGCTACAGATTTTAGGTCTGAGGTAACATACCAGTGACATCCTCGTGAGAAAGATGTAATATCAACTTTTAATTCCTGAGAAAAATATCTGTTAAATGCCATGACCAGCAGAAAATATGGTTAATTATTATAAATAAAATAACTAATATTCTGTTAATTTTAACATGCCTATTTTTTAATTGTAAAGAAGACGCGAGAACAATAATGAATAAGCATTCACCTAATGCATAATGATTTAACATCGTTTCGAGTCATTTTTTATTAATACTGTTGTTTTATAAATTTTCTATTAAAACAGATAAATTAAAAGTTTGATCTCCGTTGCTTAGTAGAGTAGTTGTCATAAGCTAAAGTTTTAATTCAAATGAATCAAACATGGAGCACAAGAAAATTATTAAAGAAACAGCAAGAATGATAATAATTGTGTAAATTATCGAGATTGTAAGGATAACGATGGTCCTTCCTCTTGTTAGTAAAAATACCTAAATGACTATGAAGTCTTCAAAATTAAAAATTAGAAAATACTCATAAATATTTATTAAATTATTTAAAGTGTCATTCGATAATACCCTTCTATAGCTTAATGGCTAAGCATATGACTTAATGAAGGCTGATTAAAAACTTTTTTTTTTCATTATAAATTTAGATGTAAGGATTAAAAGATTGTAAGATTAATAATAAGGCAACACTTCTTATTCCCCAAATTACAATATTTAAAGCAAAGAGTTTTTATAAAAAACATTATATTTATTTGAATTAAATTAAGAAGTTATTGGTATTAAAGAAGGCGGGGATATTGGAAACATAAAATTATCCTACAAATATTAAGATAAAACTATCAATAAAGCCATTAAGTTGAAATAAGAGTGGTTATAGATTTTAATTAAACAGGAAATGTATAAAAAGCATTAGTATAGTGTCAATTTCTTACTTAATATCTTCATCATTATCGTCTTCATCGTGATCTTGAACTTTTCTTGTTCTTGTTGAATTCCTTAAAAATATTGGGCTTTAGTTGCTTTGCTTGCTGTCGTCAAAACCCGCTGTTCTTTTGGTGCTACAGCTGCAACCTCAGCCACTTCTCGGTTTAAGAGCACTATATCAGGATTCAAGTTGTAGGAGGAGACTCCATTATGTTTAGCAAAAATTTAATTATTTTGAGATATTTAATAATTTAAAACAGGCAAATTAAAACTTTTTAAGTTTTAATGCTTTAACATAACTGATAAAAGCAATAGGCTCAATTTATAGAGAAATTTGAATTCTGATTCCTTAACTAATTTTAAGCTAAATTTTATATTAAGGCTTTGCCTGTTTTAAAATATTAAATATCTCAAAATAATTAAATTTTTGCTAAACATAATGGAGTCTCCTCCTACAACAAGAATCCTGATATAGTGCGCTCTCAAACCGAGAAATGGCTGAGGTTTCAGCTGTAGCACCAATAACACTTGGGACGTTGATGACAGTAAGCTAAGGAATCAAAGCCCGATACTTTTTATGAATTCAACAAGAACAAGAAAAGTTCAAGATCACGATGAAGACGATAATGATGAAGATATTAAGTAAGAAATTGACACTATACTAATGCTTTTTATACATTTCCTGTTTAATTAAAATCTATAACCACTCTTATTTCAACTTAATGGCTTTATACTCTGAGAACGAAAGCCAACATGAAAGAGATAAACCTTAAGAAATTTTAGACAGATATTTCAAAAATTAAAAATCTAATTCGCAAAGCAACAAATTTAATATCAAATTGACTATAACTAATAAGTCGAATTTTTATTAATCAGTAAGAGAAGATGAATGATGGATGATGAGAAAAATGAGAAGGGCGAATGAGGTGGATGTCGAAGAGAAGGGATGAAACTTTTAGCAGCAAGATATAGATCAACACACAAATAATTAAATTAAATATTTGCTTAAAAAATGTCAGAGGTCTAAACTCAAAGTTGATACAAGATAAGCTGCTGAGGAAAATTAAAAATAGTAATCCTGGCTAAAAATGCCTAGTTAATACCAGGCTTTATGGGATAGTTTGTTTCAACAACAAGTAGATAGCTTAGACTTAATTTACGAAAATGGTAGAGAAAAGGTGATGAACAATGGCTGTTTTAACATTAAGATAAGTCATAAATAGGTCAACTTAACATGGGAGGCTTACCATTTCATATAATAGCAGAGTAAACTCTAATTAATGGAAAGATGGTGTTAAAGTACTCCAAAATAGACTAATCTACAAGATCAAATTTTTAATAAAAGGATGTGAAAAATAGACGAATTGATATATAAAATACATATAGATAAAACATACTTATCATTTTTTAGAAATATCAGCAGTATTTATTGCATTTGTATTTTAAATAGATATTTGGCTCACATGTACTGTATATTGAGCATATACACAATAAAAGGCATTTCTAACAAGTCCTTCACTTTCCACCAGCTTCCAGGGCACGACTCCTCAATCGCCGATCTTGCCTTTCATAGAACTACCTTATCACTTTTTTGAAGTTGCCCTTGTAGCACTCAGGAATAGATTGACTGTCCTTCGCAATAACTTCCCTAAAGCATGGATTTGCGGTATTTCTTATAATGAATTACTTTGAATAAAAGTGTATTCTCTCACTAATAACTTCAAGGAAAGTAATTAACATTAGAATGAGCAGCTTGCAGTACTTTAAGAAAACTCTGAATCTTAGGGACTATTCAGCTTATATGAGACGATGACTGTTCTATCTTGCCCATTCTCGAGCTCACATTTGTGTGCTGCTCTTGTAACATTCTTTGTACTTCCTGACTTTTTATTAAAACCACTTGGTTTTTTCATCTCAATATTTTCATGATTTATGTATTGCAAACGAAGTAAGGGGGCATTCGTGCATCCAAGACTTCTCTTGGACACCACTCAATTCTCCATTTAAAAATGAAGGGAGTTGGAATGTCCGACTCAGACATCTATACCAGAAAAGGATAAAATGCGACAACAAGATTTCCTCAGTCCACCATTTGACTTTTCCCTTGCAATTAAGCAAATTTCCTGAGATCAAGATAAGCCATTTGACGAGACTCCCAGCTGTGACCTCATATCCTTACAGTAGGTTGATAATTCCCTTCTGATCTTAGCATGAATTCCTCAACTTACATTGAGAAAGCGCCATAGTGATTACCTTTTATCGCTATCAGACTTAACTTGGTGGTCAAAATTTTTCCTATAGATCTCTTATGGATTCCTGAGTTGCGTTATTATTGATTCAAGATTTTCTGCTTTCACTATCAATATCATCTCCATCAGTTTTACAGCTTTGAGATTCTCAATGATTTGTTCGATCCCAAAAGAATGCATTAAAAGTCTAATGCTTTTTAAGTTGAGTTATGCTTAGTCGACAGTAACTACAGGACATTATATCATTTCTGCTCTTAGATGCATTAAGTTTTACCAAGCAGCAATAAGTCTTAGGAGATTGTTACAAGTATAATTATTTACTTCACAAGACATCAGAGACTAAAAGAGAATTGCAGTCACGATCCATTTAACATCTCAAAGATGTACAAGCATTGTGAATATTTCCAGAGATGCTGCCTTTGTGATTGTGTCTACAGGAATTAGAGTGGATATAATAAAGCTTTTCTATGTGAATACTCGCTAGGGGTTTAGTGTGAAAGCATAGACTGTTAATTTCCACATCTACATCGTTCGATACACTGAAACATGCCAGGTACTTGCTATTGATGCAATATATTTACAAAAGTTGTACTGGTATCCTACTTTGGGAATATTACTTCTTAGAAGAAGAATTAGCGCCGATGAATCCAATAATAGCAATAAAAATAATAATATATTATAGGCATAAATATATTAAGATAAATTAGGCATTGATTAAATATTGATGCTCTATGCCTTAGCATTAATAATTAGTTGTTAATTAAGATATTGATTGACAATAAATTCCTACTAATTTTAAATAATAATTTAAGAATGAAAGATTTAAGCAACATATTTTAACAACCAACTTAATCCATAAATATTATACAGTGCTTCAGCATATCCCCACTCTTCTAATTGCGTTTATTCAAGTGAAATGGCATCATTGTACTTTTCTTGGAATCACAAAATGAATGTCTGTAGTGACTCTATCACTGGTATCACCTTTCTCTCTATCAATAATGTTCCTCTAAGAAGTTTTAAATACACCCCTCAGTTTGGGTTCTATCTCTGATATCATGACTAAATCGTTTGGATTATCTCAAAGAAGTTTGACATAATCGGTAAGATCCTAAATTTCTCTATCTTAAACCTGCTTGGTAAATTCAACAAGCATATCTTGTTTTGTTTCACTTGATTATAGAGTAGTTGATGATCTCGAACTTGCTGAACTCAGTCTTGCCTTTAATGCATTAAAACTATTTGAGTATCCAGCGATTTAGATTACATTAAGGGTCTAAGCCAATATGTCTTTTATCTATTACTCTTCAGTGGTTTTTACTTTTATTCCAAGAATGTTTAGCACTTTTGTACCCTCGCTCTTTGATTGTTGAAAATAGCTTCTTTGAAGACCCTTTGAATTAGCAAAGCATTACACCTCAAGGTAGATTCTTTGACTGTCTAAGTTTTAGAACACATTCTTATTCTGTATGATATGGTTTATGTCTTTAATCTGCTTAACCACTGCCTATGAATATTCTGGACCAAAGGGGTAGTCAGCCTCGAAGAAATGTTTGAGTCTATTGCTCATTATAAGTTAATAATTAATATTACCAATTCTTCCACTGATTGTTTTATGAGTAGCAGCGATCACCATTCATTTTAAAATAATATTTTAATTATATTTTTAATCACTCTCAGTAATTCTTATTCAAATATTTTTTTGTCATTAATGGCATGTGCCAAATGTGTTAAACCTGCCAAAAATGCCAAATTTCACTAATAATATTTATTAAATCTACTTTATTAATTAATTTAATATATTAATAATTATCATGATTAATTATATGTACTATTAGAATAAATATCTTGCAAAATCTGCCAAACTGCCAAATCCCTCTAATATACACTGAGATCTGTAAATTCCTTTTGCCAAATGTGCTAAATGACATTTTTTGAAAAGTTAAAAGCATCAAGCCGGTAATCTTAGTAGCAGAGACACTTATAAACATAACGGTAACTCACACGAATCAAATTTGATCTCTAAGACTCTATAATTAGTGGAAGTAAGATTATTATAGATCTGATCTATTAAATTTATTTTTGAATTTCCCCAAATCAATTGTAATTTAATAATGCCAAAATTAATTCTTGACCATCTAAAAAAACCCACATCTTCAACTTCTTGTGAATGAACTCCAGTCATTGAAAGATTGCTATTTAGAACAAACTTCCATTGCCAATATCCTGACTGCAAGCATTTATTCAACATGCTCGCAAAGATTAAGGCTCTCCCAAAAGCATATTTACCTCAAAAATAGTTTTCATCTCAAATATATTGGTAAATTTAACACTTTTATATGGACCTCATTCATATTTACTTATATTTTATTCTCTGTATGATAGTAATACAAAAAATGGATTTAAATATTTTAAAGAAAACCCTAAACTTTGAACATGCGTAATGTATTAAATTTTTCACATTTCAATTATACTTGTGTAATATTGATAGAGTAATATGAAAGCACGAATATTAAAATATAACTTATGTGGCATATAGAATTAGCAAAACTAAGTTAAACAAATCAACAATTCTGTCGATCGACTTAATGAAGAGAGTTTGCTAAAAACTGTAAGCCAAAATATAGCATGGCTGAATGAGAGGTAATTATCAAAATATAAAAAGATGAAAGACTTATCTAATCAAACAATTATCTAAAATATTAGTATGCAAAAAATTTCAGACTCGATTATTTAAATTTAGACTTTCATACTTTCATATAAGAATTTAAGATTTTACTATGATTTTTTGAAATTTCAAAATCTTCATTTCTCAGGCATCTTTTATAAGATTAAAATATTTTATATTGAATTCTCAGTCCCTTAATTGACAATAATTTTGGTTGACCAAGTCATTTTATTTTTTATTTGCACACATCTTGCTAACGAACAAGGTGCTGAACACTCTAATAATCTCTATATTTCATATAATTTAAATATTTATTTTATTTTAGTAGTTTCAAATCATTGGTTGAACGAGACATAAATTCATTATATTACCTAGAATATTGCCAATCCACTAAATATGAACTCACTCTATATTGATTTCTAAATTAAATCAACTCCTTTTATGATCTATTCGACTGCGCTTTTACAAAATAAAAATTCTTCGGCATTTTAAACATCCTAGAAATAAATTCTTACCATTTTAAATTGCTATTTCAAAAATAACACTTTTAAAATTACCATATCCTGCTAATTACAGTACTTGTTTTTAAGAGATTAGCAATACTATTATTATTGTAGAAATACATTTTAAATTGGGAAATTAATTTAAATTAAATTTAATATAAATCAAAATCGTGGCAGTTAAAGTTGACCAATTTGAACGAATCTTGGGCTCATTCGATAGAGAATTCAAAATTAACTGGACTTTACTATTGGCGGTACTATTTTATCGCATCCCTGGAGCGAGATAAATTCAATTTAATGTGAAGACATAATTTAATGAATTTAGATAAGTTAATTAAAGTGAAGTTATCTCGCTCCAGGGATGCGATAAAATAGTACCGCCAATAGTAAAGTCCAGTTAATTTTGAATTCTCTATCGAATGAGCCCAAGATCGTTCAAATTGGTCAACTTTAACTGCCACGATTTTGATTTATATTAAATTTAATTTAAATTAATTTCCCAATTTAAAATGTATTTCTACAATATTGAATATAATTGATACATAATTTAATATAGGAAATAATATTAAAAGTATATTCATTTGCAGAGGAATCTTAATATTTACATATAATTATGTGATTTTTAAAAACAATACCTTCAATGCTCATAGATCTTTGTATTATTACAATATTAGATTTAATTATTATTTTTTAATTATAAAATGAATTATTATTATTAAAAAATGGCAAACCTTATATGGAATTTTTCCACTTTTATACATCAGGTTTTTGACCTTATCTCAAAGATTAATAATCAGAAATACTCAGATGAAAACAAAATATGGTACAACTAAACTCCAACTTTAACTACTAGTACTCAATTCCCAACTAAAACAACCTAAAGATTACAATTTTAAAAGATCATTTATCAACAAAATTTTAACTGCCACGAAGTTCAAATCAGAGTTTGAAATTACCTAAAGCTTGTGTTTTATCAATAATCAAATTTTATCAATGCCTTAATTTAATAAATCATAGCTTAACTTGGTATATGTAAATTTTAAATAATAAATTTCATATGATTTAAGAAAATAAATAAATGAATACTCACTAAAATATTTTGAAAATAGAAAAAACTTTTTCTTCGTAGGCTAAGCATGAGACAGCTTCAATTTTCACTTTATTAAATAAAGGTTTTTTTTGGCGATACGATCATTGCAGAGTTATAATTTTTACACTAAATGAGAGATTAATTAGTTGGATATGTTGGATATTGATTCAGAAAATAGGTAGCTTTAAACTTACCATACAAATCTATTTTCAAGGAGTCTAACTACAATGAAACTATAATGATACTATTAGGAAATTACCAATGCTCATCCTATTTAAATATGATGAATTCAAATTTCTAATTGATGAAACTGGTACAAGCATCATTGGAAATGAAGGTTTCACTAATAGAATAAAAATTATATCTATCTCAAAAAATTAAACATGCAGAGATATGTCTGATGAAATTAATTAAATGGATGATAAGAAAGATGCTTTATTATATAAATTCCTTGTGCAATTCTCTATCTCCGATCCTTCTTATTCCTTCATTTTTCCTTAAGGCTCTAATTTTGCATAGATAGATTCGTGATGATGAGATTGACTCTGAATTTCATTAGAATTCTTAAATTTTAGGATGTGCTAAAGTTTAATCATTTTACATTTGAGCAAAGGAACTTTTTATCGACTAAGTTCTTGGAAATACTGCTTATGGCTTCGTAGTTTATATAATAAAACCATCTGTAAACATCTTATCAATCGAAGTAAAGCTATTTGAAGTAAATAAATGGAGGATTTCATTAAAGCCAAGTTATAAAAACTCATTCTTGTACAGTTTATAAAATAATTAATCTTTTTTAAAAGAAAAAATATTTCCAATAAGCAATTGTGAATTCCAAGAAATATGTTAAGATGCTGTAGTTAAGAAGTCGGTCAGTCTTTAAAATAATGATCAGGCCTGAGAAGCTTTTAAATTATTGTCAGGCGATGTAATTTTAGATGTTATGTTCCAAAAGTAATTAAGAGTTAAAGATAAGGATTTAGAACTTTGTTCTAAGTATCCATATTAAATATTAATGCCCATCAATATCATTCAAGATATTCAAAAAGGCACCCTATATATAGCCATTTAGACTTTAACTATAAGCAAAAGGAATTAACAATACTGAAAAAGAAATAAAAGTAGAAAATAGAATAAAAAGAATTAGAAAACTATTAGAATTTAAAAAATAAATTTTAAATTATTGATACTAATAGCACAAAAAAACATTAGAAAAATTTAAGTCCTGACAATTATTAAAAAGGTTGTCATGCGATTGAATTAATTAAAATTTAAATAATAATAAATAAATAACCATTAAAGCTAGAATATCCAATAATAGTTAAGGGAAAGTGCAACTCACTTGACTTTTTGGATGCCTATATGTAGATATACTAGTTTTCCCCAACTGTTCTAGACTTGGAAGGAGGTTAGCATCTAGCTAAACAGCTTTTAAGACGAGTGAGTACTTCAAGCTGATAAAAAAATATGGACTTTCACTGTCTATTCAAGCATAGATCTCCTTGTAAATGAATATGATAACAATAAAATGAACAAGATTGAGAACTGATTCAAGAAGGTAGTCATATGTTATAAGAGTTCAAAAATTATATTCCTATCCGTAAGATAGTAATTTTGAATGTTAAATATAATGATTAACAAATTCTGATCACTTTCTGATTTTCTATATTAAACTAATCATACTTTGTCCCTTTGTTTTATTTTCTCTAACCCTTACTAAATTCATACAATAAACAAATTTAAATGCAGTTACTATCAGATCTGGTATAAGCAGAATAATAATGAGAAGAAGCATTGAGTATTTTCGAATTGCTCAAAGAATAAGTTAGAAGAAGAAAGGAATAATATAAATAGAGAAAAAATCAATTAAAAATTAATAGAAAAAATTGATGAGTATCTGGGTTTGAATTTCACAATAATCTTGATACAAATAAAATAATTTATATGATAATATTTGAAATCATATTTTCTTAAATGAAGTCTATAATTTTAAATTATTATAAAGAGAAAAATAATAATAATATTTACTAATTGCAGATAAAAAATGGCAAATATAAATATTCCAACCTTGCTGCTTTAGCCTTCAATGTGTGATTTCATTGCTATAAAAAACCACTTAACTTTACTTTAAATGAGTATATTAATCTTTCAAATTCTAATAAATTTATGGAAAAAATGTTGCTCCCCTTTTTTGGTTAACAGTGGTAACACATATATAGCTTCATTTGTAATATATAGTTATTTGTGTATTTATTTTTGATGTAGTATGAAATAAATACTCTTTTAAATATGCTAAGATATTAATATTGATATTTTATAGATAGAACTCCTCAAACTTCAATTCAATCCTTTCTTTATACCACCCATCAATTATCAACATAAAATTATTAACTTTTGATAATCTTCCACGTAATCTAATTAAAATGAGTGCTTAAAAATAAGACACCTTTGATATATGTTCCTAGGAGAAATTTATTGAACCAAGAAAAATGAATAATTTAATATTTTATTTGGTATTAGCACATTTTAAAGAGTAATACTTAATTTATTCTGGAAATTTTCTTATATTTGTACTTTTTCCTTCTAATTTTATTATTATTATTGCTAAAATAGTAGAAAAGAACAGGAAATTTTATAAATCAAAAATACAAAAAACTGCCATATATTTTAAATTTTTAATATATTTGCAATTAATAGCATAAATTGTCTAAGTAACAAGAACATTTGTACATTCAATTTTTATAGTTTACTAACTGTCCCCTATTTATTTTTATGTGCATTTTTATTTATATAGTTTTTCCAAAATATTCTATTTGAACGGAGCATGTAAGTACATTTATTAATTATGAATTATGTGATGTATGTTTACTCGGACGTTATATGCTTTTAATACTTCTTCTTCGTTTAAATACCTTAAATTTATATATTCTCCCTTCAGTTCTTGAATTCAGAAGTTATTTTATCTTCATTTTCAAAATTAGGTTTAATTTATATACTAAAAACTAAAAGTTAGAAGATTTATAAGAAATAGAGTTTAAAAATGATTAAAGAACCTTACATGCTTAAAAGTGCTATGGTTTTTTTAAATAACTCAGATCCAATTTTACTTTTAATAATGTAATTTGTTTCTGTTTTAATTTGAGATAATGATGATTTTTGATTTTCAAAAAATTCATATACAATATTATTGCTTTATAATATTAAAGTTTTCTTACTATTTCACAATTTATTATTCAACAATAATTTTATTACTTTGTAGTATTCGATTTTCCTGTTTGCTTTTACATTAGTGAAACCATTTCATTCGACGAATTACAGTGAAATCATGCATTTTCAAGTGATGGTCACGTTGTAACCGTGGTCATGGTCATGGTCATGGTCACCATGGTCACGAGGACCACGGAGGCAGTGACCACGTGACCACGTATCTCGTGAGTTTTTTCCAAGCATCCTTATAAGCCTAAATTCTATCAATCTAAACTTACAATATCTCATGTATTAATTTTGATTGAATACAAGTATTCACTTTATATAATTGGGCTTGAATACAATAGAATAAGAATTTGGAACAAAAACAGCAGCAGATGTGAAGTCTTTTCTTGAAAAGAAATGCTCGTCATTATTAATACTTAAATAAAAGAAATTAAAAATTATCCTAAAAAATGTTCTTAATAAAATAATTTATCTTTCATTATAATTTATTTAATAATTATTTAAATTTATAGGCGATTGGAGGCCAAAAAGATGTTTACATTGCTAATGTATATGAAATGATGATCCACAAACATTTTAAATATAAATAATATAAAAATCAGCATTAAAATTCATTAATTCTCTTCTAAGGATTCTATATATTTAATTTATTTTTGTTTTAACTATCGTAGCAAAATTTGTTTTTAGAAGGACTATTCAATGGAAGCCTGCTCTTTACTAGAATGCTAGTCCTATAAATAAAAAACCTTAAAACATTTTTGATAATTGTATATAAATTTCTTTATTTATTGAATTTGGATCAAGTAAAAGGACAGGATGGTGATTTTGGCTAATAATTACATGTCAAACTTCCAAATTTCGTAGCATTTTAACGCATAATAGATTTGTGTCTCTAAGACACCATTAAGACTCTTTTCATTATTTAAATATTACAAAAGAACAGGAATTATGAAAATTATATATTCAAAAAAAACTTGCTTGTATTATATTTAGTGAATTAAATTAATGAGTCCCAACATGAAATGAATATGCGATATTATGTAACATGCATTTAGTATATAGCAATCGAGTAATTTGAATTAAAACTTGGTTATTTTGATTTAAAGAATTCTAAAATCAATTTTTTAATTTAGGAGAGAGGTCTGAATGTAATGGTATTTTAGGTATTAGAACCTTTTGTGAAAATGCATAATAATATTCTGATTATTTTAGAATCTATACTCCCTAATTCTCAAAATGTTAATTAAAATTCTTAAAAAATTAGCAATTAGGGAAACTTTGCAGATTTTTGTATGATTACTGAAAAATCAGGACTTACTAATAGATTTTATGTTCATAGGTATTAAGTCTTTAGAGACTTAATGTTTTTAGATTGCTTAAGATTAATCTATTTTTAATTTAAACTAGAATACTATAAATTTAATTCGTTAACTGAACAATAATTTTATTTTTTTAAATTCATAAATTCATGATCGATATTTAATCTTAAACCACTCAACTTATATTCCATAGAATTCTTAAACTTTTACGAAAGTGAAATGTTGCTAATTATTGATTAAAAACTTTTCATGTTTTTTTTTACTTCCCTAAATATGAGGCTAAAACTTAAACAACCTCTGCAGATTAAATATAAAGATGTCTTTGCTGCTTAGAAATATATATTTTTAATAATGGATTACAAATATATTGAGAATAATTTGATTAAAAAAGAAGATCATCAGATTAATACAGAGGAAATAATAGTAATTATGTTGAGAAGGATAAAATTAAATCTATTAATATTCTAAATGAGAATATATTGTATAATTTTATGAAGATTGACAGTGATCCTAAAATTAGAAGTTGGAATTTTGAAAATGCGATTTTGATTGATAAATGTTAATATACTTCCTTTGTCCGTAAATAACATATATATTCTTCCTCAGTCTCTCTAGAATTCACTAATTACCTTTTATTCTTTATTAATTTATAACTATCTTTATCATGTTACTATTCATATAATTTGTTATTTACAATATATTTTGCAGATTATACTTCAATAGATAATCCATTACTCAAAATAGATGTAAACTGTGGGAGAATTCTTACGGTCACTTTGTTTCAGGAAGGTGATGTGAAAATCTGCACAGTTATCTTGATTGTCTTGCATAATATGAGCCCAGTTATTCAGTTATATTTTGTTTTTGAGTTTTGCCGCAGAATTGAGAGTAGCCATTAATCTAGAAGTTATTTGGTATACTGAGGTACCGATCTAAACTTAATTTAAAAAGCAACATCTCTCAGTTTTTTTCTTTGTTTTGTTATATAAGTATTTGGTATGAATTTTAAAGTTAACTTTTGCAAAAAAGACATCTTACAAAAAGTAGGTAGTCATTTGATATCAGACTTTGAAGATGTCAAAACTAACTTGAATCCTGGTAAACTACGCAAACCACTGAGTATCTTCTTACTTCAAGACAGGGCATAAAGTAGAGCAGAGACATTTATGGAGGAAGTGAATGGTAATAGGAAGAACAAGAGAAGAAACAGCATAACTTAGTGCTTCCAAATAAATAAATTTATCATATGGTCAAAGTTAAATCACAAAAGTTATTCGATTATAATAAAATAAATGCAAAGTAAATAACTTGCATGAATTATTTTAATTTTGATATTTTATATGCTGTATTGAAATAAAAGAGTAATTAAAATCGGGTTTAATCATACAAATTTAATTTGTAATATTATGTTTTAGAGAATTAACTATTAACAAGAACTAAACTATACAGAATAGCTAATCTAACTAGTATATACTAGATATCTAGAGGACGGCATGATTATCATTTAACATATTACCACTTTAGCTTGCTCCTTCCATAAACTCCTCATTATACACTCATAAGCAACTTACGCCTATTACGATGAAGGATTCTCACAATACAATACGTTTAAAAAAGTAAATGATAAAAATATTCGTTATTAGTATGAAATTACTGACATTAAATAGAAAAATCGACTTTAAATTTGCTATATGTTATTAGAGAGGCATTATTATACAAATTAAGTGAGAATAAAAATATTCGAGCTTCCAAGAGTAGGAACATAAATAATTAATCAATAAAATATATTATATTTAGAATTTTTAAAATTATAAAATAATCTTAGTCAAAGTTTTCTCAAAAATAAGTGTTTTGAAAAACATTTTTGAAAAAAGTCTTTACTTATGATTGGTTAAGGATCACACAAATTAAAAAAATTTAAATCACTATCAGCAAATATATATCTAAAATTAGGCTCTTTTTTATATCATCCAGTATTGCGGCTAAAAAATATGTTTTTTATTTTAAAAGGGAATTTAGACATCATTAGTATTCATTTTTTCCATATAATTTTTAATTTCTTGTTATTTTTAAATAGGAGACATGTTTTGAGGAATTCCATTTAAAGTATTCAATAAGCTGAAATTGAAAATGTAAAGACTTCTTTTGATTACAAAATAGTATATTTGTTAAATAAGTGATTTTGTCTTTTCCCGAACCTCTAATAATATATTTTGATCAAAATATGTTTACCAAGTGCTAGAATAAATCGAATTAAAGACAATTGTGAGGAATTCCACCCTCACAATGACAATATGAAGGTGAAGAGACATATTTATGAACAAATTAATGACTATTAGACTTTGAGTGACAACACGAGAGGACTGGACTTTATTTATTAAAATATTAAATAAGATGGTAGTACCTATGATTTAGACACAGAAATCTAAAAACCCCAAGACTATACTTAAGTACAATCACTAGTACTGTTCTTTGTACAGTTCATTGATGGCTCTTGGTCAGAATGCTATTAAAGTAACAAAGGGATCTCTTTATTTTGGCTAAGTTTAATTGAAGAAACCTCTATAATATAGAGAAATTCCTTTTTGTTTCTCAGGATATTATTCATAGAGGATTCCACTAAGATTGAGAGGCATAATTACGAACTTAAGGAAAATCATTTCATTACATATTAAATACTAAAATGAGCTGAGCATTTAAACTTTGAAAGTGTTTAATGCATTTTGCAATAAGTATGAATAAGCTAAATTGAATTATCAATTAAGCTCGGGGCATGATGTTTTTTATTCCAAATCCTTGAATTTTCTCAGTCCCAGAGTTTAAAGATTATTGAAGTATTTAATTGCAAACGGTTCTACAAAAGTAGTAAGTGCGGCATCTCAGTAAATCAAATTTGATATTCTTCTGCAATCAAACCCTTCAATAATAAGCGATTGATCCAGAAGAAGAAATAGTTGCAGATTATTACTCCAGGGTGGTCGTCCTGTGATCAAGAACTAAGACGCCAAATTTTTGAGATTTATTTTAGAAGATGTAGACCAACTGCCTTTGTAAGAATAAGAGGGACCTAGGTTGGACTGGGCAAGGATAAATTAAAAAGGATGATGCTCATAATCTAAGAAGCTTTGCTACAAGATGGTCCAGCCAACCCCTTTTTCCTCTACGCCATGTCTCACACATCAAGATAAGTAACTCTAAAACGAATGTCACCGAGTTCCAATGACTTCATGATGAGGAAATCAAGCTGCACCTTGTCAATAGGAAGAAGGATAAGGACCTGAGGGTGAAATGAAAAATCAAGAACTTGCAACCTGATAATTATTAACATGATGTATAAATTATGACAAATGCCTTATAAATACTATTATATATTAAATTAAGGTAATTCTTAATCAGAGTTGTTGAAAAGAAAAACTCAAATATTATACATTCAATATTTTTCTTTTTTTTCTAAATTAAATCAATGAGTAGTATATTGTTAATCTATTTGCATTTCCTTCAATATAAATGCCTCAATTAAAAAGATTACTTTCATTTAATATTGCCATTCTATATAAATCCAACTTATACTCAATATTGAAGTAAACCTATAAGATCTTATTCACACTGCGCTCAAATGAATATCAAATTAATTAATAACCAAGGCAACAAATTCATCTCTCTAAGGATAAAACCTAAAAAATATAGTATAAATTTTGCTATACTAGTGCATAATTTCTTTAATATTTTTAATTCAAATCCTGAATCTAACAGCAAATAAATTTAATTATTTTTTAGATTATCCTAGCAGTTTGAAATATGATATAAGTAATTTATTTTGTCATATTTTCACAAAAATTCCATTTATTTATTCTAGTTTACATATTTAATTTTCAAAATGAGTAAAAGCAAGGTATAAAGTAAACAATTTTTAAAACTTTAATCTAATTTTATTATAGAAAGCTATGAAATAAATGCCATAAATCAATAACATTTATTATTTGAGAATTTTAATAAGATTAACTAGGTAGAAGAGTAGATTTTACTATAAAATCAGTTTCCTTTTGATTGATGTATTTAAGAGAATATTCCTTTTCCAAAAGCAAAAGTGTCACTTGATTGCTCTGTAAGTCAATTAGCCTAATTTGATTTATTATTTACTAGTCTTACTTGACATGTTCCTTAATTGCTTAACTAATATAATTAAATAAATAAAATATTTATTATATTTCTGTTTTATCTCAAATTATAGATTTAATCAAATATATTCTATTTTAAAAGCTGATAAATGAAGGAAAATAAGAAATCTACATTATATTTATTTAATTTAAAAGTTAGATCTTTTATTTATTGAAATACATTTAAAATCAACTTAAAATTTACAAACAAAATATCTTGATAGAGCACTATTACATCAATCGTTTAAATACTATATCAACTTTTTTTGTAGAAAATTATCAGGATTTATACTTGCTTCTTGAGAGCTACAATTAAATCAATCAGATTATGTGTTGCAGTTGTCACTCTTTGCAAATTTCAATTATGAATCAAAACCCCAAAACTCTTTCTTTAGTTTGATTGAGTTTTTGATTGATAAAAGTAGACTATTAGTGCATTATTTATTAGGGTTTTAATATGGTTTATGAAGGGATTTAATGCTTAATTATTGTTAATTAAAGTAGTATAACAAGCGAGTTTTTGACATTTTTCACACAACCATAAGCTTAGAGTCATGTGGCAGTTTTCTGAATTTTATCTTTCTAAGTTGATGTTTGATTTTTTCTATTGTTTTTTTATTCTATTATCTTGGCTTGATAATAGTTGAGTATGCAAGTTCTCTGAGAACTCCATTTATTTTACTTTTATCGAGATATTAAATTAAATTAAAAATGAATTAAAAGGAACATACCCTAAATTCCCACCCAAACAGTCACAAATGAGAACTGACATAAAAAATCTAATATACCCCCTCTCCAACCTGTATCGAACATAAACTGCAGTGTTAATCTCACTCAAGGGTAACCAACTCATCTACAGGAAATTATAAAACTCGGGTATGACTGCCAGACTTAGTAAGAGGGAAAGGGCCTTCATTCTTCAAACATGGTACCTGCTACTCAGTTTTAAAACTTTCTAAGTCTATCTGAGCAAAGAGTCAAGCTCTCAACAGGCAGCTACAGGGCAAATCATCAACTTTCTTAAAAGCTGGAAACTAAAAAATCAGCTTGCACTCTAATTACTTCAAAAAAACATGAAGATTTCTAAGGAAGCACACAAAAGGTCACTTCAACTGAACAACTCATTCTCAGACATACTTGACTCCTATCTAATAGGAGAAGACTCAGACATATTTAGTACCCCTAAGAAAATGCCAAGTCACAGATCGGTACCTACCCGACCAGAAGAAATTCTGGTCAGAACACCCAATCAGAATCTGACAGACACTGCAAAGTATCAACATTCTATAACTAGATAGGAAAGTAGCTTCGTATAGCTCTTCAGGTAAATGCTTTAAAAAAGACTAGAAGAAGATTCAAATAACCAACCCTCAACCTAATCAACAAACCTTCCGGATACTGTTATGAAAGAAGTTAAACATCCTACTTAACCTAAATATTAAGAAGAGGAAAAATAACCATCTAACACAACCTAGTCAATATAAGAATAAATAAGACCCTTAGCAAATAAACAACTCAAGTAGTTTGTCCCTCAGGGACCCTCACTTGAGCAAATCCTTTCCTTCAAAGCTTAGAATACCAAACCTTTCATTGATTTGACTGAAGAAGAACTAAAGAGGTTCAAATCAAAATATGGCACTAATTCATTCAAATAGTTGGAAAAATATTTCTTCTTCCTCAAAACCTGGAAGCGAAGAAAAAAGTATTCACTAGAAAAGAAAACTAGAACGCACTCATCTCCTTTAGGAGACATATTGAGGAAACAGTCAGGGGAAAGGTAGGCGGACATCAACAGGCCCATATTAAAAACATAGTAGAATGCAATAGAAGTCTATGAGAAAGACAGCTATCAATTCAACCCAAACAAGGAAATCAATTAAGAACTCTACTCTGATTATATAAGGGTTCTGACTCACGTAAGAACTTAAATAAACTAACAACAACAACAATTTGAAGGAGGTGAGATGGAATTTTTTCCTGATGATCCACCTATCCAAATAGATAACTCTGAATGACAGAATTATTTAAATCACTGTAATAGTGATGACGACTGGGAGGACTATTGAAATAAGTCCGAAAAGCAAAAAATCAAAGCTGAAAGAATTCGTCTGTTGACGCTGTAGAATTGACGAAAGACACAAATTGGCATACAAAATTATATAGTTAAAATTTTAGTTTGAATTAAAATTAAAGACTAGTCACATGAAAAAGGACTAGATCCTAAAAAACGATATTGTTTGATTCTCTGCTTAGAATCTCTATCGCCCCTGCAGCTAAAGTAATCGTTTCTTGGCATGTCGCTCTCTATTATTATTATTACTGCTAGAGCCCAGATATCCATAATTTTAAATTTCATAAAAATTTCTAGAAAGAAAAGCAAGATGGAGTCTACGAATGATGCAATGAAGAGAATTTAATCTCAAGATTTAAAATGAAATTTCGAAGTAAAGAGGACCTCTATATGTACTTGGTTTAGTAAGGTAAACTTTTAAATGATACTAATAAATTATCTATAGTTAAATTATTCTTGCCAACCCAGGAAGGAACAAAAATCTCGTTCTTAAAAGCATTGCTAAGTGAAAAGAAAAAAGCATTTAAGACTAATAAAATAAAGATGATAGAGATACCTAACTACCCTGATATATTAGTAACAAATTTCTATGATGATGCTATGAGTGATCCAGATGTTGCTCTCTACCTTCCATCAAAGCTGCAACCTCTCTAATAAGTTGCCAGAGAGAAACTTCTTCTTTGGTGTTCTTGCAACTCTGAAACCTGAGTACTTAAATGAAGTTATTTAAGAAGATCAGAAGAAACGCTATAGCATCTCACCTGAAGAAAAAGAGAAGCTAGGTATTAAAAATCAGCGACACTTGGCTCTAGGAGAATCAAAAGAATCCTTTATTTCAAGTAAGCTTGGTCTTCTAACTTTATAGAAAAACCTGGCACTGCTATTTACTTGATGAAAGAGCGCAGCAAATTAAACAGAGAGAGAAAGTCTCAAGTAAAGCATGAATTGAGGAAGAGACTCTTCAAAGATTTCTAAAAGCCAGAGGAGATGAATATAGATGCAGGGGCTGGCACTAAGAGAAGAAACATTGGCCCAAGCAAGCCTTTAGAGGAAGAAAATAAAGAGAATCCAAATCCCTTTACGCGCAAATTTAATATGTGAACTTATTCATTCGTTTAAATCTAAAAATTATTTATATACACAAAATCTCCCTTCTCTTGCGCATAATTTTGCTTTATTATCGCTGACTATCTAAGCAACACTCTTAATAAAATCTACTGTATCTATCTTCAAGTCTTGATTTAAGTGATTGAGTAGAAGTTTCTTGTAGTGGCCTTTCTATAACCCCTAATATATCTCAGTTCCATTTAACTGAGGACTGTAAGGAACATTAAATACAGGTGTTATGTTTAGCCTTTCATAATTCCTTCCTTGAGTCTTTAGTTTTATGGACAGATAAGTTATCTACAAACAGAATAATCTCTTAGTCCGCGTACTTATCTCTGATTTATTACAAGAACTTTATGTATTATTTGGTCTTTATTGAACGAAGGTGGTTAACATAAGTCTCGAGGCCGTTATCTTCGCTTATTCCACCAAGAATTGCATTAGTTTAAACTTTAACCTTTTAATCATATTCTTCAATTTTGCTATATCTTTTATACCAAGACCTTGATATGAAGGTATTAAACGTGAATACTGCCTCATCAGCGTGTCTGAACTTAATATTATTAGTAATAGCCCTCTGCATTAATCGAATATATAATTTAAATTAGTCTTATAAAATGGAACATTAAAGTCAATCACTCTCTTAATGCGATTGACTGTTTTGTAAGATATTCCATATTTTTATATATATACGCTAAATATTAAGCAGAGATATGAATCTCAGGAAATTGGCGATGAAACATCGCAGGTCTCTAGGCCAGAGAGAAGTGAGCCCAGTATTTAAAAGTCTTATTATTAATATGATAATCGATATGGTGCTGCTAAAATTTTAGAGGTCTTTTAGGCTTAGAATTAAGCTGCTATCTCTTTAAATTCAATGCTAAAAGACAGTGAGACCTCACAGTTGAAGAAGATTTAGGGAGCAGTCTTGCTATAGACGTATAATTTAGAATAGGTTTGACTAATTCACTATATTTATCACATCCATAGCGCAATTTAAACAATAAATCTATATACTCACCTTCATAAACTGACCTTAAACCTTGCATATACTCACTTTAATTAACAATATTTAAACATTAAACCCATAGATAAACCCTATTAAAACCTAATAAAGTATGCACTAATAGTCTACTTTTATCAATCAAAAACTCAATCAAACTACTGAAAGGGTTTTGGGCGTTTTGAATGTTAGTATAAATATTACATCATCAATTAAATAATTATTTTAAACATGTAAATAGCTATCCTTGATATTAACTACAACTCTGTGTTTAATTCATCACTAATAGTCACTTATCTAGTTGCATTGAAATATGAATATAAACAGATTCTACACTTTGAGCACTTTAGATTCCTCTATCCTTATTTGGAAGGAGTAAGGAGGCAAGTTCCAAAGACTGCAATTCTTTCAGTTCTCTTCAATACACAAATCAATGAAATACAATTTTGTTAAACAATTCTTGGTAACAACCTTTCGATTATCATAGATTTGCGAAATGCAGCATTCATCGAAACAACAATAAATTAGAGAGAAGCTGCTACAGTTTTGTTATAAAAAAGACACTTCAAATATAAAACATCTTTGCAGTGATTTTGAATTGAATTTTATTTCATAAAATATAAATAATAAAACAAATATACCAAGAACTTATGGTATTTATTATTATTAAAGGGATATCATTAATTAGTTGACTGCCTTATTTACTGTAGAATAGTGAATTACATTTTTGAGAATTAATATTGATAAATACAAAACAATTGAGATTTTAAGAATTAAATTAAAAATAACTGTAATAAAATATATATATAAGTAAATAAAATCACATTTAACTTTTTATAATTAGAAAATCAAAGAGGTAGATGTTAATATATATTAAGCTTATTTCTGATTGATTTATAATAATTTTCTTAACCTTTAAATTTATTAATTATCTTAATTATCTTAGTGATCTAGTGAAGACAGCAGATAAATTATTTTTAAAGTATTAGTTATGTTAATGAAAATTTAAACCTATTATTTGTAATATGAGATTTAAAGATTTTCGCACAAACAAAATACTAAACCTAAATCTACACTATTTAATTAAAATTTATGAGGTATTTATTCCTTAAAAATGCAAATCAAAATTTTATAATAAATATTATCAGATTTTATGGCATTTAGTATATATAAATAGACAAGAAGAATACCTAGATGAAATATTTAGATCGCTCTTTCAATGAATAAAACCCATTAATTTAATTTAATCTGATTAATTATTAATTATATTTTTTACCTTGTTTAATTTATACTACTTTTTATTTTGAAATATTCATAAGTGATATTAATAACTTTACCAATCTTGATAGTAATTAGTCTTCACCCAGATATCTATAACTTCGAAATGCTATATAAATTGTTATTTTAATTGACTAGCCCTTTAAATGTAAATAACACCAATAGATTCTCACATTAGCAATCAACTAAGTAAATGTTGGCTAAATTACTCTACTAACTTTGATTCTAGAGGCATAAAATATTAAATCATTCTTGCTTATCCCTTATTTCCCTCATTTATGGTTGTTTTCCCTCTAGCTTTGCTATTATCACAATTTAGTCTGGAATTAATTAAACCAGCAACTGAAAAATAAGGCAAGTTATCAATCTATCAATGTCTTTTGATTGCTGTTAATAATATCAACTTCATTAGATCTCATTTAATTGATTTGGAAACCGCTAAGTTATTAAGTGTAAATGTATCTGGCCGTATTATTAAGTGATACAAGAAAGATTATATTTCATTTAAGTTAGATGAATAAATTTATTAACAATAAAACTAATTACTCCACTCTTTTGAAATTCTGAACTTTAAGCTAGCCAAACCCATTTGCTGATAACTGAAGCTTATAACTTCAATTAAAAATGCGGACTTGGAGTTTTTTTATCAAGATCTTTACTTAATTAATTCAGGTTAAAAAAATATATATTAATATCTGTTTATATTTATTAAATGCTTTTTAATTATATATTTGCTAATATAGGATCTTATTCAACTTCTTTTAATTTTCAAAGCAGTTGCTAAACTAAATGTTTTGACCTCCTCCCAAGATACTGCTAAGTTCTTTATTCTAAGATTTTCGAAATATTTGAGTTTAAATAACTATAAAAATTAATTGATTTAACTAAAATAGCATTGAGGTCTCTGAAATCCTATGGGATATATGGTGGAAACTTAAATTAATAATGTATTTATTAATACTGGAAAGTGTAAAAATAGTATCTTGAAACAGTCTACATATAAATGTATTAGTCCTTAGATTCGGTGTTTTTTGAATTCAATGTTAACTTACCTCGTTTCTCGTGATTTCTGTCATTATTTAAATATATACTAACATGATAATTTATTTATATCTTATTTAATCACTTCGTTTTTCTCTTTATTTTAGTAATAATAAATTAAATTAAATATTATCTTTTAAATCATTATCAATTTTATTTAATTAGCAAATTGCTAGAAGATTAAGTGCCTTGATTAAAATTATTGGCTTCTAGTTCTTCTTTGAGACAAATTGCAATACTTACAGGACATCGCTTTGTAAACTTAATCATATCTAGCACATAATGCGAACTGAGTTTGAATTAATTTTCATATATATATATATATATAACTAATGGAGATCATTGCTTAGATAATTAATCTTGTTGGTTAGATTTACTTTTTAATTTATATGAATCGCAAAAATTCTAACTATCTTCACTTAGTTCTCATTATTAAATAAGCTGCCTCTAAAATTCACCGATTTCATGAATTTAAGCTTCTTTTATGGACAGGAATTCTTTAGTTTCGCCTCTAACCTTTCTTTATTGAACAGTCTTACGTAGATTCTAATAATCGTGATCTTAGTAAATCATCTTAGTATTATTCAGCTTCTAATAAAATTAACAAAAATATAGAAGAGATTCAAAAATTAATGCATTTTAATTAAAAAGAATATCTGAATATCATGCCATTAACTGATGAAGTTAATACTAAAAGGAAGATCTTATCATTTCTAACAACTTATAATGTTTAAAATAAGTTTAAATTGAAACTATATAAATGTTCAGTTAGGTGAATAGAAATAATTTACAAATGATATATTATTAAATTAATTTATTCATTAAATAATAGTGTTGAATGAATCATATATAAATAATAAAGATAAAATTGCATTTGAATAAGGTGATTGCATAATTAAAATATAAAATAAACTAATTTAGCATTTTCATTATTTTAATTGTTTAAATTACTTCGAATGTAACTAGATTATTACAATAAATATTTATATATAGGTATCTATTAAAAATTAAAAAAGTTTAATTTTATTCTAAACTGAATAAATGACGAAAGCAGTGCTTTAGCCTTACGAATTTAATTGATGAGACAGTGAATAGAATCTTGAGGCATTCCGAGTGAAGTAGTTAAGGCTAAGCAAGAAAGCCTTAAAATAACATAGCTAAATGTCTCTATGAAAATTTATTCTTTTCCAAGCATCTTGGACACATAGCTGAAAGTATTTGCTATCAATTTTGAAGGCAGATAATATTTGGTGTATATGTCTGGTGATACCTTTGCCAACTAAATTAATTATGTCTTCAACTAAATTTAACAATGAATGCTTGAACTTATACTCGCAACTTATTCTTTTAATCTAAATAGTGGTTACTCTCATTTTATAAGTGGGAATACGAATTATGAATAAGAGTTATAGAGGTAAATCAACCCAATCACTAACAAGCTATGACTTTATTGGCGTCCGAACCCGTTCTTAATGAACGATGCAATGATAGAGGAGTTCTAAATAATCAAAGTTGTTAGGAACCCCATAGGCTGGTTGAGAAGCTAATGAATTACTAGTCAGTAAGATGAGTACCTGTCTAATAGTATAAGATTGATAATTAAAAGATTAACATTAAATTCCATGGTAATTCATCAGCCATCAATTCAGCATAAATAGATAAACAGCTAACTAAGATAGGAAGTGGCAGTAGACTCAAAGAAATAGGAAGTATCATAAGATCTTGATAGCAACAATAAACCATTTGAGTGACACAGATTGGAGAAGGAAAATGTCTTTTTGGTTATATCAGCTCCTTTGACACTTTTCTGTCTCAGGATCACTACCGCTTTGCGTCTGATCATGATGAGATTCAAGTAGTCCCTCTATCAATTCTTATTTCTAAGATCTTTAAATTACTGCTTTTTGAAAGCAATTTTTGTAAAACAATATTAAGGCTATTAATCAAAATTTAAGAAGAACATAATGAGGGTACTCAAGACCAGATATGAAACCACTTCATTTATAGCGATCAAAGATGCTGGAGAAGAAAACTGAAATATAGTGTTTAAAATTTGCAACAAGAACTATTTGCACAAAATTTAGTACAGATATCTTTCTACTCAGTGATATTAACGACATTTATAGAAACCAATATATATGATGAAGCTCTAATGATAATATAAAAAACTCATACGAGACTTACTTTTCAAATGCAAAAGATGTACACTATACATATCACATTAATGAATAATGAGTTTGAAAGAGAAGATAACAATATAAATGGGAGACAAACGCCATAATGTATTAAAAGATTAAATGTCAACTAGCAGCTTTTGTTTTATAAATAAATTAATAATGACGAAAGAATTCCTTTAGCTTCTAACAACTGCTAACATTCACTTTTTATTATATGTCAAAATATTAATGATTTTTTATATTATATTTAATTTAAAACTATATTTCAATTCCAAATTTTTATCTATTATATCTTAATGCTAATAAGTATAATAATAAATAATGAAAATAATATTTATTTAATTCTATGAGAATATTCAAATACATTAATATTTTCCTCAACAAAGCAAATAATCCTCCTCAATTTAAATGTTTTTAAATTTTCTATAAGTTTCATTACAATCATTTATGATTTATAATAAGAAATTAATTTGTTAGAAATTGTCAATCTTTCGAGATTTTAAAGACTCTGTAGTCAATGAAAGCGATTGAGGCAACAGCAGGTTGAAGTTTTAATGAATTCATAATAAAATAAATTAATTTTAAATAGTAAACTATTTTAACCTTATGTAAATTTTAACTTGTTTATATTTATTATTAGCAAAAGAAATAATATACGCCAAACTTTTACATATTTAATACAATATAAACTTTAAATGACATTGAGAAGTTATTTTTGCTAATAGTGATATTATATGATAAGAACCTAGTGTAATCTTTCAGCCACAAAGAGTACCTCACCATGGTTGATTTGAAATGATAGCTAGAAGTATAAACTTAAATTTAAAGCTTTAGCACTTGAAATTGATATTTAGAGTAGAATCATTATATTTTTGGAGTAGTTTGAATAATCAAGGTCAATGTTACAGAGACAAATTAATGGACAAAACTCGCTATACTAGTATGGATACTCTTAAACAGCAAATTGAAAGTTGTCAGTAATTAGTTTAGAGGTCATAAATTATATTTGATAGATAATTAATAGATAAATTATGCCTATTTGTAAAATAAGTAATAGAAATTTAAGAGATTTAGTGTATATATCTAATCAAAACCCCAAAACCCTTTCAGTAGTTTGATTGAGTTTTTGATTGATAAAAGTAGACTATTATTGTAGGAATACATTTGATTTGGGAAAATAAATTATAATTAATAAAATGAACAATTTAATTCGTGGCAGTTAACTTTCTGGAAACCTAGACAATATGGTACTTGTTCGATAGGGAATTCAAAATAAGCTGGACTTTACTATTGGCGGTACCCCTCTATCGCATCCCTAAAGCGAGAAAAACGAACTTTAATTTTGGGTGATTTGTTTAGTAATTTTTAATGCCAAAATTAAAGTTCGTTTATCTCGCTTAAGGGATGCGACAGAGGAGTACCGCTAATAATAAAGTCCAGCTAATTTTGAATTCTCTATCTAACAAGTACCATATTGTTTAGATTTCCAGAAAGTTAACTTCCACGAATTAAATTGTTCATTTTATTAATTATAATTTATTTTCCCAAATCAAATGTATTCCTACAATAGTGCATACTTTATTAGGGTTTTAATAGGGTTTATGTAGGGGTTTAATGTTTAAATATTAGTATTTTAATTGATTATATGCGAGGTTTGGGGTCAGTTTATGACAGTGAGTATATAGATTTATTGTTTAAGTTGCGATATGGATGTGATGAATATAATGAATTAGTCAAGCCTGTTCTGAATTATACGTCTATATCAAGGCTCCTCCATAAATCTCCAGCAACTGTGAGGTCTCACTGTCTATTAGCATTCGATTTAAAGAGATAGCATCTTAATTCTAAGCCTAAGAGCCCCTTAAAATTTTAGCAGCATTATATCGATTATCTTATTAATGATAAGACTCTTAAATACTGGGCTCATTTCTCTCTAGCCTAGAGGGCTGTGATGTTTTATCGCCAATTTCCTGATCTACACATATCTAATTAATCGATAGCTAACATATACAAAAAGAACGGAATATCTTACAAGACAGTCGATCGCATTAAGAGAGTGATTGACTTTAATGTTCCATTTTTATAAGACTAATTTAAATTATATATTTGATTAAATGCAGAGGACTATTTCTAATAATATTAAGTTCATACACGCTGATGAGGCAGTATTCACGTTTAATACATTCATATCAAGGTCTTGGTATAAAAGATAAAGCAACATTGAAGTATATGATTAAAAGGTTAAGGTTTAAACTCATGCAATTCTTGGTGGAATAAGCGAAGATAATGGCCTAGAGACTTATGTTATCCACCCTCGCTCAATAAAGACCGAATAATACATAAAGTTCTTACAATAACTCAGAGACAAATACGCCGACTAAGAGATTATTCTGTTCGTAGATAACTTATCAGTCCATAAAACTAAAGACTCAAGGAAGGAATATGAAAGGCTAAACATAACACCTGTATTTAATGTTCCTTACAGCCCTTAGTTCAATGGAATTGAATTATATTGGGGGTTATTGAAAGGTCATTATAAGAAATTGCTGCTCTACCATCTGATGCATGATTTAAAGATAGATACAGTAGATTTTATTAAGAGTGCTGCTAAAAGAGTCAGCGATGATAAAGCTAAAGTGTGCGCAAGAGAAGGGAGATTTTGTGTTTATAAATAAGTATTAGATTTAAACGAATGAATAAGTTCACATATTAAATTTGCCCGTAAAGGGATTTGGCTTCTCTTTCTTTTCTTCTTCTTAAGGCTTGCTTGGGCTTATGTTTCTTCTCTTAGTGCCAGCTCCTGCATCTATGTTCATCTCTTCTGGCTTTTATAAATCTTTGAAGAGCCTCTTACTCAATTCATGTTTTACTTGAGACTTTCTCTCTCTGTTTAATTTGCTGCGCTCTTTCATCAAGTATATAGCAGTACCAGGTTTTTCTATAAAGTTAGAAGACTAAGCTTACTTGAGATGAAAGGATGCTTTTGAAGTTCCTACAGCCAGGTGTCACTAATTTTAATACCTTGCTTCTCTTTTTCTTCAGGAGAGATGCTGTAGCGTTTCTTATGAGTTTCTTAAATAACTTCATTAAAGTACTCAGGTTTCAGAGTTGCAAGAACACCGAAGAAAAAGTTTCTTTCTGGCAACCAACTTATTAGAAAGATGTAGCTTTGATGGAAGGTAGAGAGCTACGTCCGGATCACTCAAAGCATTGTCATATAGGTTTGTCACTGATATTTCATGGTAGTTAGGGTTCTCTATCATCCTAATTTCATTAGACTTAAAAGCTTTTTTGTCTTCACTCAGTAAGACTTTTAAGAATGAGATTTTTGTTCCTTCCTAAGTTAGCAAGAACAATCCAACTATAATGGATTTATTAATCTTACTTAAGAACTTACCTTGCTATACCAAATATCTATAAAGGTCCTCTTTACTTTGAAATTTTTCTATTAAATCTTGAGATTAAATTCTCTTCATTGCATCATTCATAGAATCCATCTTGCTTCCTCTTTCAAGAAGTGTTAATGAAATTTTAAATTATGGATATCCATTCTAAGTTTATTAAAATCTTACTACTAAATAGGGAGGACCTACTGGAGGTCAACCTTTAAAAGAAATGCGAAGAAGCATTGAAAAACTTGCTCCAAGTTTCACAGATTGATTTCCATTTTTATCAATTACAATTTATAATAAGAATTTGATAAATAAAAAAGATATTAATTAGAAATAATCAAAAATGGGAAAAATGTCTGAGCAGAAGATGCCGTGTCATTCAACATTAATGCAAGTTACAAAAATTATATCCAATTTTTTTTATTTTACAGGGGTCGCACCTGGTAAGTGTGTTGGTGGGAACAGACAAACACTTCGCAGAGCAGCTAAGAAAAATGGTGAAGGAGTATTCAAATATGCAAATGATGATATCTTAAAAGGAACATGGAAAGACAATGAAACGTTTTTTAGATTTACACTTTGTATATTGGCTTATTGTTTTTCATTTATTATTGATCGAATTCTTGTAATTATCTATTTTCCAAATTATTTATCATGAATCTATCTCCATTAAATTGCTCCTAATAATATTTACTTATTTTAGGAGGTCCTCCGAATTAAGTTCAAACTTTAGTAGGAGTTAAATTTAAGGTTAAAATTTAATTAGGACCATTTTAAATTTAACAATGTTTAATAAATTTACCTCCAAATTAAGTTTAAACTTGATTAGGAGGACCTCCTAGTGAAACAAAACTTCATTAAGATTATTTTAATTTACTAATATGTATAAAATTCTCTTAAAATATGTCAACTTATAGTCTATAATGGTTAGTTCATTTTCTTAACTCGCTGCAAAGAATAGTGCCTTATACTCTTCTATAATACTTTATCTCGGTAGATTTTATCATTATTATAATTAAATATATCAGAAAACTAAAATGAGCGCTAACCTTTTGAGAAGAGAGGCATTACTTGGATCAAGTCAATAAAAGTTATCATTCCAGCAACCAAGAAAAGCAAAGACCAGAGACGCTTGTACTCAGTGGGAGTCTACTTATGACAACATTGACCAGTCTAGATTTTAGATTTAAATATAAGTTAAGTAGGAGGTCATCATAGAAGCTGTTCAAATTGAGGAGGAGGTTAAACAACCCGCCATAGAGCATTAATAAATACCAGCCAAAGTTGACTATTAATGCAAAGAATGCAATAAAGTTTACCCTTACAAGTCAACTTATAAGAGACACTTGAGAGATATACACAACGATATGTCAAGGTTATATCTCAAGCATTAAAAGAAAGATGGGAAGTATGTCTGTGAGTTCTGTGAGAAGCCATATTCTCATACTTGAGACCTCATAGTGCACTTAAAGAAAAAGCGCTTAAAGTTTTGTCTTTATTCATGAACCTACAGGGAATAGATTCCTCTAAAAAAGAAGATCAAGAAACCCAGTGGAGTCTCTTAGAGTCGAAGTCTAGAAGTAAGTTATAATGATGAAAGCAGTCAAGAACTTTTCAGTCTCTGAGATCAATAAAACCATGGTTAAAATAGAGGCAATAAAGATTCATATATTAAGCGAGTATAATTAAAATGGTGAGACAGTTAAAATTAAATAAAAAAAGAGATCAAATGTAATTATGATCATCTCAATATTCATGAGTTAAGATCAAACAGTCACTAATTTGAATCATGTTTGAATAGATCCTTATTTAAATTTACTTAACTAATCAACTAACTAAAAATGGAATTTTTGCTTTTTTCTCATCTTTTCTGATTTTTTTATTTTTGTTCATCGATCAAGTAGATGCTGTAGCTGATCTTCAAGTTTTTCATAATTTTCATAGATATCTTCAGGGTATCTTCAGAATGTCTTCCTCAAAAAATTTAAAGTGTGGAGTGTGTGGAGTCCAGTATCAACAAAAACAGTAGTAAAAGTACTTATATTTATAACAGTTTCATCTCATTAAATATTTTAAAGATGCTGAACGAGGATAGAGGACTTTTTTCTCTAAAATTCTCCATATTTTAAATATTAATAATTAATTTAAATTAAATTTAAGTTTTCAACAACTCAAACGAAACTGTATATTATTGTATTTGTTGAGAGTCACACTTTTAAAAAAGCGTCTCTCGAGGATTTTAATATCGAATAATAATATCAACAATTTTTCATATTTTTTCAAAAATTCCTTATCAATATATATATCTAAAAGGAATTATGATAATTCTGAAAAAAATAGAACATTATTTTTTTATTAAGGTTTTATTACAAATTTTACCATATAATTATGTTAAGGAATCTTAATAAGGTAATTAAAATCTATAAGAACTTATTCATATATCATTAAGGATTATTAAAATTAAAAACAGAAAAAGCTCTATTTATTTAAAGATATTGAAATATTGAGATTTTTTACTTTAACGAATTTTTACAGATTAATTAATTAAAAAATTCGAGAGACACTGTTTCAAAGAATGACTCTCGAAAATATAAAATTTAAATACTCTATATTAAAGGCTTTAAAATTATCATATTTTAAACGCTAAGCTCAAAAGAGAATTATAATATACAACAGCAGCTGCAGCAAAACTGTGTCAGGCTGCAGCTTTTGTAATTCTCAAAATCAAGCATTATTATGAATCTGGTTGAAATTATAGAGAATTCAAAATTACATATCTCTGATTTTTTCTTTTGTTTTCATCAACATCATCTTCAACATTAGGCATCATATCTATGAATTTTAGAAAAACATGATGTATTTGAAAAAATCCCAGACTCATAATAATGCTTGATTTTGAGAATATAAGTGCTTTTACTACTGTTTTTGTTGATACTGGACTCCACACACTCCACACTTTAAATTTTTTGAGGAAGATATTCTGAAGATACCCTGAAGATATCTATGAAAATTATGAAAAACTTGAAGATCAGCTACAGCATCTACTTGATCGATGAACAAAAATAAAAAAAATCAGAAAAGATGAGAAAAAAGCAAAAATTCCATTTTTAGTTAGTTGATTAGTTAAGTAAATTTAAATAAGGATCTATTCAAACATAATTCAAATTAGTGACTGTTTGATTTTAACTCATGAATATTGAGATGATCATAATTATATTTGATCTCTTTTTTATTTAATTTTAACTGTCTCACCATTTTAATTATACTCGCTAAATATTAAAAATTGTTGACTTAGATTCTTTCCTAGAAAGCTATCTCACTCTTGAAAATAATATAAAGAAGAGAGTTATTACAGATGACTAATATGCTTACAAGACATATCCTTTCAATTACTTCCTCGCTGATGACAAGTTCCAAATGGTATTTGCTAATGAGTACTATGCTCTTTAAAAGGCAAAGTTAAATGAGTGTAGGCTTATCATCTAGCTTGATGCTATTTTACTTGGTAAAGATCATGTAGCCTTCAGGCTTCCTTTACTTGAAATGACTTACAGAGAATTCTTATCTGACAATAGATGTCAGAGATAAATTAGCTAGATAGTATAGCAGATAGTTGAAGGGATTGAAGAGCTTCACAAGTTAGGTTATGTTCATAGAGACTTAAAGCCAGAGAATATCATGATGAACTTTCAGCCTCTTAGATTTTATATTTTTGATTTAAACAGAGCTCAAAGAGTGCAAGCCTCTGCATAAGGAAATATATACGGCACTCCTCGATATTTCCCAGAGAGAGAGAGAGAGAGGATTGAAGAGATGGAGACACTTAATGGGATATCTGGGCTTTAGCAGTAATAAAATAGAGAGCGACATGTCAAGAAACGATTACTTTAGCTGCAGGGGTGAGAGAGATTCTAAGCAAAGAATTAAACAATATCTCGATAAAAATAAAATAAATGGAGGTCTCAGAGAACTTGCATACTCAGCTATTATCAAGCCAAGCCAAGAGATTTAACAAACTATAGAAACAATCAAACATCAACTTCGAAAGATATGATTCAGAGAACTGCCGCATGACTCTAAGCTTATGTTTGTGTGAAATATTTTAAAAACTCGCTTGTTATACTCACTTAAAATACTAATATTTAAACCTTAAACTCCAACATTAACCCTTTTAAAACCCTAATAAAGTGCGCACTAATAGTCTACTTTTATCAATCAAAAACTCAATCAAACTACTGAAAGGGTTTTGGGGTTTTGAATGAGAACAATTTTTAAGCTGAGGTATGGAGCGAACATCAAAATACATTAAAGCATTATAGTGTTAAATTATGAAGCAATAGATTATATATTTGGCAAGATTTGTAAAGCATCACTGTTTGTTTTCAGTTCAGAAATTTATTACTGGCATTTAAATATATCCTACAATTTCTTAGATTTATATTGAATCTTCTGTAACTTGAAATCTATAAAGTATAAGGCACACTTTCCACTCGATCAGCAAGCTTTAATGTTTCCTTGTAAATATTCTGACCTGCCTTTCTTTCCAAAGACTATTGCCAATATTTTCAGCAGAAACGGTATCACTTTCAAGATTATTATAAGCAGAGTAATTAATTTTGATGTGCCATAATAAGTTAAAATTTTAGCTATTTTATTCTAAAATGCAGAGACTTATTGATAATAAAATCGATTTCATTGACGCTGATGAATTTGAGTTTAACTTCAACATCTTAATTAATAAGTCAATACATAAGAAACAAGGGGAGAAAGTTTCTTGCACAGATTTATGATAAGTAAAAATTAAAGGTAGTTAGATGCACAAAATAAATAGCATTTTTTTATATCTTAATAATAACTTTTTAAAATTTTCTGACTAGTATTCAATTTATGATTTATAATATGTGAACTTTAAATTAAAAATTATTCTATTAACATTAAAAATAATACTAATTATATTAATCAAAAATGGAAATCTCTCAAATATTGCTCCATTTTCTTATATATCGTCTTCATCATTTTCATCTTCAATATCATTGAAGTCTTCTAAGTCAACTCTCTCTGTTGTCTAGCGAAGCACCTGTCTTGTAGCACCAGTGGTCTTACCAGGTAGGACCACTAAAAAATTAAAATTAAAGATATACTTTTTGTAACTTAAATTTTAAGTGAGTGCTAAACTTCCACTTGCGGCTGATCTATACGAATAGTTTTTAATATATTAATATTTTTATTAAATTAATTAATTTCTTATTATAAATCATAATTAGTCAATCTAAATACTAGATTGGATCTAAACATCATTAATTCTTGTTCAAATTTTTTACATTCAGATAATATTACAACCACTTTGTTTATATATATTTGTCCTTAACATTTAAATTGTCCTCTCTAAATTCATTGTTATTCAAAATATTGTATCCAATTTAAATTGAAAATATGGCCCCCCCAAAAAACACGCAAAAAATTTTATCCGATAATTTTTTTTCCGTAAATACGTATTTATTTTTTTACGTAATTTTAAAAATCTGAAAATACGTAAAAATGAATTTTTAAATATTAAAGTCTAAAATTACATTATTAATAAGACTTTGCTTTTTTAAGTAATTATTAAAAAAGATTATGAATTTTGATAAATTTCTTCAATAATAATTGTTAATTTTATTGATATTTACACTATATAAAATTATAGTATATACCTAAATAAGTAATATCTAAATCTTAAATCTTGAAAATAAACTATATTAATCACACTATTGCTAAGTTTCATTTAAAATCGTATATTTAAATATTCTTGAATAATAAAAAAATAGTTAGAAATCCTTCGATTTGGATAATTGAATATGAAATAAAAATCGTTTAAGTTATAAATTAGAGTGACATTAATTAACAATAAATCAATTCTTTGATATATCCGTAATTTTTACTCAATTTTACTAAAGGTAATATTCCTTAATCAACCAAGAGAGTTTTCAATTTACCATAAATTATAACTGATAAATTTAAAGAGATAAATCGTCTATTTATTTAAATTAAAAAAATTCTAGAAACAATTTTAGTAAGATAATTCATGAATTACAAAACTAAACCAATTTTTCCATTGTACAAATCAATTTAATAATTGATTATTTTAAGATTAAGTTATTTACTACATAATTCTATTAATTTCTTTATAGATATTCAATATTAATTTGTTTCCTTAATTAATCAACATATTGAATACAATAATTAATTGGTTTTAATAAACTCTAAATGTCTATTTAAGCTTTCTTTAGAAAATTAGTCAATTAAAATATTAAGCTCTAATGAATTTAAGTGTAAATATCTATTTAAATTTTATAAATAAGGTTCTAAAAATCTTGTAGAGCTATTGCATCACAGCTTTTGATTAAATTAATATAATCTTAATTCTGTTTGTAGTGAGTGTAAGATTCGATTCATCATTTCCTTAATACTTTTAGGATGTTGAAGTGATAATATTTTATTTTATTTATTCATCATCAAATCTTTTATAACGAATTAGAAGTAGAATAATAATAATAAGTCAAAGAAGATATCTCTGGTAATTATTACTAGTTTTATTATTTAAAAAAAATATAATTATTAATCCTTTTATATTTTTGATACTAAAATATTAAGCTCGATTCATTTATAAATCTTAAGAACATTATGTAACATAATAAGTCTATAAAAAATTTGAATCATAATTATTTTAAAAATAATTGCTAAAATTAGTCAAGTAATCTTCATTGAAGTTTTAAGAATGATTAAATTTCTTATAATATATTAAATTATTATTAAAAAATTTACAATTTATTTATATCATTTAAATTTTAAGTAATTATTAAAATTTAAAAAATAAAAAAAATATATTATTTAATGTAAAATTTACATGTAATTTTAAATTTACAAGTAAAATATAAAATAAAATTTATATTCAATATATGATTATACATGGCAAAATACTTTAATAAAATTTGACTTAAAAATGTAATAAAATTCATTTTTACGTATTTTCAGATTTTTAAAATTACGTAAAAAAATAAATACGTTATTACGGAAAAAAAATTATCGGATAAAATTTTTTGAGTGTTTTTGGGGGGGGGCTGAAAATATGATTCAATTTCACTTGTCACAAAAATAATTATAAAATGTTAGACTTTATATTCTAGGAGTACTTAAATACTGTAACAATATACTGTTAATATTAAATGGATCATTTTATATTTTATGTAAAATTTATTAAATTTTACAGAAGAATAAATAATTCAGGAAATTTACACGAGTTCACCAAATATTCCCACAGAAATAATAATAATAATAACTTTTAAAAATCAAATCTTAATTATAAACAATTTAAATTCTATAAATAATAATTTTATTTAAAGAATATAATTCTATAGTATAATATATCCTCGCTTTAATATGAAATTAAGTTTTAACTATTTAAATTGCAATTTCAAATTAAAGCTTCCCAATAAAAAACATCCAGAGTAAACACTTTGATCTTCAATCCCATGTACAACACAACTTCTTCTTATAGACTAAAATTATCACTTATAAGGCCTACTAAGGCTCTAAATATTGCTATCTATATTTTCTAACGACCATGCTACTTCCTCAAATAGCTTATTTAACATGTTCAATGAAGTGATCTCTTCAAAGGAAATGAAAAACGTTTGTCATTCAACTTAGAATTGAGCAAGGAAAAAGCCGATAGACAAGAACACCTTCCAATTTTCAGTGCTAAGCCTCAAAATTTTACATGAAAGATAATACGAAAGAAAGCACTAAAGAAAGCAACTAAGAAAAGCAAGCAATGAAGGAATTAAACGAAGAAAGGAAAGTAAGGAAAACAATAAGGGAAGTAAACAATCTAAGCATTATATATTATCCTCAATTTTCTATTTCGATTTTTCATTTACATGACTTGCTATTTTTGATAGATACTTACAATTTAGGTAAATTCCTTATTATCTATCATAGATATATTATATTGCTTTCTTAGAGGAGAATCCGAACAATAATCTCCAGTGCTTTTGTTTCTTTATTATTTTAGTCTTTTATTATTTTAGCAAAAGGACCAATCTGATATTCAAATCATCTTCTTTGAAATCATTTCCTAAATGCATTAAACTAAAGATTTATAGAAAATTTATCATAGATTTATAATTTTACTTGTACTAAAACTTATTTACTTTTTTTTTATTAATTGTATGTCTATTACTTTTTTGACATAATTCTAAAAAGCCTTTCAGATCCGTGGTATTTTTTTGTTGTTGAAAGGTTTATTCCCTTCATAATTCGAACTTCATGGCATTTGAATAGATCAGGAAATACTTCTTGTCTTGCCATTTAATTAATTGTTAGAATTATCTTAGTTTAATTTTAAAATTAATATTCTGTTAATACGTTAAATACATAATATCAAATTATTGATAGAATATCTTAATAAACAAGTTTTAAACAAAAAAAATAAAAATATATAAGGATAAGAAGAAAAAATTAAAATTATTTTTATAAAAAAATTTTGAATAAATTGACTCTATAAATATATGGAATATGGTTTTATGCAGCAGCATAGTATATTTTAGATGAATTTAATTTATACAATCATATCATACTTTAGATCATTATAATTTAGTAATTGATTTATAAATATATGTTGGAGTATAAAAAATTTGAGAAGAATAATTATAATTACTAATATATTTGGAACACACAAAAATTGTGCACTTTTCTTTGCCGTGCTTTGAGTATTATAATAATGACATTTTTATTGCTTATTAGGTAGCCTTGTAACTATTAATATCGTTCTATTCAATGTGATTTATAATAAAGCAATTAATAGTTAATAATAAAAAAACTAATAGCCATCAAAGTTTTAAACACTCCATGGGGAAATCTAATAATAATAAGAGGTTAGAATACTTTTTACTTCTACGATATGGGACAAGTAATCCTTAGGATGGTTCGAGGGTTTTTAGTACTTACAAAGAAATTTCAGCAGTCTTAGGGATATCACTCTATTAGGTCAGAGCTATTTGTATGAGAGCACTCTGCAAGAGGGAGTAGGTGAGAAGAAGAGGACGCCCTCCAAACACTAAGCTATCTGCAATGCTCTTAAAGTATTTACTGGATAACAAAACGCTAACCTAGTGGAAGTCTTACTCCCTAAAAACTCGCTGCAAAATTTTCCATTGAAAATTTCCAGAGTGGAAAATAAGTGCTTCCTATTTGGCAAAAATATACAGGACCAATAAAATAAAATACAAAGTATTAAAATCGGTGTACAGAATATCAAAACCAAAAATTGAGCAAATACTTGAACAGATAATAATCCGATATAATAAACTTTGGGGTGCTATATAACATAGCAAGAAAATAATTTATGTTGATAAAATAGTTTGCAAGCCCTATTCAAATGGAAAAGCATGGGCGGGTGAGGTCTAAAATCAAAGTGCCGCTAGAGAAGGGATGAAGCTACCTACTATGGCCGCAATCGTGGGAATTAGTTATGAACTTGGCTTAGAAAGACATATGATTAAATAGAACTCTATTAATACCCCTGACATCAGCGACTTTTCTTAGAATAAATTCAAGTTAGAAATACGAAGGACTCAGTTTTTATTTTCTGGGACAACCTCCGGTCTCACCACAACAAGCATATAATAGATTTAGTATTGATTTATGGGTGGAACTACCTGTATAATGCACCCTATTTCTCTGAATTTCATTGTATTGAGGAGGTTTTTGCATAAATAAAAAATAATATAAAAAAGGAGAAATAGAAAAAGATTTCAACTTAAATAAGCACGAGCATAATTAATATATAAAAAATTTTTTTCAAAGCATTAGCATAGAAATGGTTAGAAAAATTATAAAGAGACATGAAAATAAAATTGAGTTGTTTTTAAAGCAAAATAGATAGTGGTGATTAGCTAAATATATTATTTAATAAATAATTATTCTCACTCCATCTCTATGTACTTCGGAGCTTTTTTACCGCTTGAATCTTGAATCATTTCCTTAGGGATATATTATCTGTCACCCTATCAGTAGTCCTCGACTTTTGATTTGAACTCTTTGAAAGGCTTAGAAATCTCGTGAATTGCCTCTTGATTATTTTCGCCCTTAGCTTAGACCGATACTTGAGCATAGAGAGTGCCTTCCCTTTAGTTTCTATAATATAAATGAAGATGGGATTATTTGTACAAGAGAAAAAAGGTTGAGACTCTAGCTTCTTGAAAATGTCTTCTCTTATATAAATCATATCATTCGCTTCCTCATCCTTTTCTTTGATGTTACGTACTTTGTTGGCATGTTTAATAAGTTCTTAAACATACCTCGGCCATAGTGTTCCTAACACTCCATATAAATATTTTCTATCTGGATCTCTTATTAGTCTTCATAAAAGTTCATATGCTTCATTATTTCTGGGTCGTTTTTTTCTTTAAAGAAAACTTTTTCGACTGCCAGCTCAGAGAAGTATGGAACATTGAAGACTATAACAATAGCAGTTTTAAGGAGTTCTTTTTCCGGATAGGAAATCTTTCAAAAATCTAAGTGAAACATGGGAGTCAGCTGGAAGAAAGTACCCCTCTATAATCTCAATAATAATATAATTTTCTTACTGCTGAATTTCAGGTAGGTAATTAAGTCATTCCGGGACCTAAATTTAGGCTGAAGCTCTCTAATGTCATGTAACCTCAAATTTTCTTGATTAATTATAGTCTTTAAAGTATTTCTAATTCACTTAAGCAAATACTTATTAATTTTCTGACCTGAATTATAGAGTCAGACCCTGAATCCTGAATCTGCGATGAAATTCAGTTTAAAAAGCACATGGCACCATACTGCTCAAATAAATGTTCCATTAATTAATTTAGCTATAATTAAAATGTTTAAGTAAATTATGAATAGATGAAAACGATACTTTAAATTTATAAATAAAACTTGAATGATAATTTTTATTTGAATCTATTATATAATTTAAGAATTAATTTAAAATTATAAAAAGTGTAAATTATAAAGTTGTTATTATGAAATGTTTAGTTAGTTAATGTTAAATTATGCAAAAAATAAAAAATGATGTTACTAGTTTTTTATTTGACTCATATTTACTGAGTGATGGTTTATCGCTACACTTAAGAGTCCCCCCCCGCTTATGATTCTATTTGATTTTGAAATCCTTATAATCTTCTTGATGGTGACTCATAGTTGATGTATAGCTGAGAAAAGGAGGTTTTGCTTTTTCTTAATTATAATTATCAATTAAATCAAACTCCTCAATTTTCTTACTACTATTTATTTAGTCTACCATCAAACCCTTAAACTTCATAAAGTTTGTAATTTAATAGTTGAAGTATTTTTTTATTGATTGTGCTCTCCCCCCATTATTAATAATATTGAATTAAATGGTTAATAAAGTTTCAATATAAACTTTTAAGAGTGGAAAAACCTCAAATTTATAAAACCCCAAGAGTAAAATTTGAATTAATTGTGAATTTGAAAATGAAATAAATATAGTATTTTAATTATTATAAAACATTTGGTAGCTTTCTAATTAATTAACTTAGTACAATATATATATATAGGCCCTTAATCAAAAAACATAAAGCTACCAAATTATTAGGCGGGATTTGATTAGATTTATTTATACTAATCTCCCCAAATTATAATAATTTTGCCTTCAATCGACAACTCTGATGCTCAGCCCAGATAACAGGGTGACAAATACGATAATTAACTTCATATCCTCATCGCCAGTCGAGCTTGACCTGCGAGTGCTGCCGCCAAACCTTCGGGCCCTCCTCGCACCATCGCATACTCCAGAGCTAGACATCTTTGAGATACGATTTCGATACTTTTTAGATAATATGACCATTGGTTAAAGATCTTAGAAAGAGATTGTGGACCTCGCTTCAACCATCTTTGGCGACAGTGTTATTACGCACTATAAGGAGTTGTGGACTCAATGATTGAAATACACACGTCATTCCGCAAGCTTACATTTGTTTAAGATTGTGCCAAATAGAAGTTTATTGAGATGGAGGAGACGATGGAGGCTACTATGTGAGATGCGACGAAAGATAAAAGAGATGGAGACACGCCCAAGGCTAGAGGTGGAGACCCTATATAATACACAATGGCAAAAACTCCAATAGAAAATGAAGATTTGACAATAGAACAAACCTTGAAACCCTACAACCATAATTAATAGGAGATGACACCCTCAGCAGGTCCTAGTAGAGGATGTACAGATCCTTAACCAAGGTACTCATCACTGGGTGACTTATCTCCGGACTTGAGCAATAAACTAAACAACCTACTAAAACAAATTAAACTAAAAAAAAAACAAACAATAAAAATCCAACCAACCCACAAATAACCGTTAGACAAGAAGTTGCCTAATAAACCAACATCTGCAAGGCTAACGGACACCCAACTCCAAGAAATGTATATCAAGGCAACCACAGATCAGAAGCACCTCCAGAACTACTACCTAACGACGCTATCGCTACTAAATACAGCTGAGAGAAGAGAGCAGATGCCTAGAGGGAGCAAGTAAATTAATCATGCTTGGTCTGGACGCCATTAAACGGTCGAGGGAGTCTCGACTTAAGGATGCTTAGGATGATCAAAAATGCTGCTAGCACAAATGTATGAGGACCAGGTTATTCCAGAAAACAAAGTTCAAGAAGCATTCACGGTACTGTCTGCTGAAGCCCGAGGTTAACGGCTACATTTCAACAGCTATCACCAAGCTACGACCCCTTGTGCAGAGGCTCTTCAATGCAACCAAACGATGGAATGGCCAACCAAATGTATACACTTTTCAATGACACTCTTCAAACCAACACCTTCTCCAAGCGCACTCTTTGGATAATTACAGGGTAGAGAATAGCTTTTAGAATCAGAGGAATCCGCCAGGAGAAATTTCTTCTCATGCAGACGAAATCGAAACCACTCAATAAATGAAAACGAGGATGGCCATCTTTATCTTGAGACTGGCACCAATATACTACCACCTGGCACTCACCCCCTCTGTTGATGGACAACGCGTCCTACCACCGTAGCAGCTACACCAATAGCGTCCTGCAGAAGCTAAACGTCCCCATCCTCTTTCTGGGCACCTACTAGTACAACATGGCTCCAGTGGAAAAGGCATTCAGGTTCATTAAGTGCCGCATCCTCAACCTCATGCTCCTGCCTGTCTCTACGAAGTAAGTTTACCTCCCTTGATAGGCTATAGGAAGCAACTGCGGCGCTATGCGCAGGCCATGGCTGTGCAGCTCTCACACTTAAACATGCGGCGGCTCACCGGCGCGTTCGCATGCTCTTTGGTCGATGCCCTGAAGCATCTGAGCCTGCAGGCTGTCTGATACTATAATTGATTCTATTTTGGCCACCCAATCTGCGAAATCACGAATCACCCTTACTCTAATAAAAGTGCCAAAACCCCACCATTCGTATTCGAAGTTTATCTCAGCTTGGGAAACAATTGTTGGTGTCGTAGATTAGAGGACGATGCGTCTTTTCAAGGGCTCTCGAATGACTATCTTTTCTGGTCCCCATTTGCATTTTTACCCTAGAATTCATCTGCAACACTGATTGGGTAAGTTAGGCGAACTTTTAATACTAAAATATTTAATAGGCCAATTAAAGTTTAATTCCCAATATTTAAAATCTAATACGCCCTATTAAAATTATAATTTATTTTAAATATTAAACTTTGAGATTAGAAATGGAGTCAAGCTCAGATCAATACAAGGGTCCACAACAACAGATCCAGCAGCAAGTACCACTTGGCAAGGGAGAGGCCTACAGAGTGAGAGAAATCTTTAAGTCAAGGTCATCAGGAACGCCATTCACGCCCAGGTCATGTATGAAAACGATCCTCGAGGAAAGGCAGTGTTGGTGGAGCACTCGAAGCTGATGTATCCATGTGATCGAGCCAGAGTTGAGTCTTTTGTCAGTGAGAAGATGCCAGTGCTCCATGACCACCCCTACTGGAACATCTACGCGGGAGCGCGCTCTGATTGAGACAAGGACGAAGGGACCAGTTCAAGTGATAGCGAGGATTCTTACAGCAGTTCGCAAAATTCTCATAAGGTTAGTGTGAATGGAAACTCTCATGAGTTGGCGGGCCACCAGCAAGAGGAGGAATGCAATGGATAGATGGAAGATACCAGCATGAGTGACGAAGAGACAGAGCAGCCTGAGCAGAGTCGGATTCTTCATAAGTTTGACCAAGAGACTAGAATGCTTATCGATTATCTAAAAAATTACCAAATCGACAACCCAATTGCTCAAGACTTAAATTTATATATTAAAGTATTTTATTTATTATTGATTAATTTAACATTCACAAAATTCGCTCAAATTTAACTCTTGGGGTTTTAGATTAATATATTTTATTAAAAAATTAAATAAATAAAATGTTTATTGCAAAAATATCTCACTAATACCTATGTTATTTTACATTGCTGTCTTCATCGCAGGATTTATAATGAACAATTAATTTAATCATATTAAAGATTCATTCTTATGGAAAAGCGTAAAATCTACTAACATTCTGATCTTAAAAATTCGAGCATTAACAATTTGCTCAGGGGCTGACCAATATTTAAAATATATAAAAAATCAATAAATAAGAGAAAATTCAGAAATTATAATAATTGAAATCAAAACTAAAATGGGGAGAAAACATATTTATGAGATTGTTGATGCCACAAACCAAGTGCCCTGCCCTTATTGTGATTAAAAATATAACGCAGGCTGTTCAATCCGGTCTCATATCACTTAAAAATACAAGGATCTCCACGATTAGCAAATGAGAGCAGAGTTAGATAAAAAAAGTTATGCAATTATTGCCTGGAAAAGTTTGATAGAACCAGTAACTGCTCAAGGCACGAGAAAAACTGCCCATGGAACATGCTTAACGAGCAAAACTTAAAGAAGAGAAAATATACAGATGATCTAATGGGGTGATACTAAGGACCAAAGATAGTAACTATGAAAGCACCTGGTTGACAAGAATGGTAAATTATTAAACAAAGAGATAAAAAATGGTTTATAAAACCTAACGAATCCAGTTCTTTACGAGGGTGGCGTCTTGGATTTAAAGATGTGGCAACAAATAGCAGAGGAAGTACTTAAAAAAAATATGACAAGCTCTTTGAAGTATTTGTTATTGATACTCCATGGAAACTTAAATAAGACCTGCCGTTCCCCATCCTTACTGATAAATAAATATTAGAACTTCCCATACACTTGGTGTAAGAGAGATGAATTATAATTCTGTGGATAGTCAACTAGAAAAAAGAACTGGCAAGAGAATTTTTAAAGGTTCATGGATATAAAGAAGTGGACTAGTGTGAATGAATAATGCTCACAAAAAAAGGGGTCCTTTATCATGGGCAGGGTAAGTATTCATCGCACTACAACGAGTCATTCCTAATTGGTAGAAAAGGGGAAATCAAAGATATTGTGCAGTTTCATAAGGCAAAGTCTGTCATGTTTGAGGCAGTTCAAGGTCACCCAAAATTTTTACGATTTTATTCAAACAATCGCTCCTAACAGACTAAATTTAGAAATATTTGCCCAGAAAAACAATATAAAAAAAGGTTATAGCAGCTTTGGCAACAGGATGAAATGAGTGAGCATGTATATTAAGACTATGTGTGTATTTTATATATAGGTCTTGATTTAAATAATAAATTAAAGCTTAAATTAAAATCATACTGATTAATTTTGTTTTGAAGACTAACTCGCTTTTTTATTTATATGCATAGTCTTCCTAAGCCACCTTTCTTCTAGATCTAGTTTCTTTGAATTCTCAAACTATAATACCCTCATTCGACTAATTATTTAGAACAATTTAATTTTTCTCTGCCTTAAGTGATAAAATTTTTATTTATTTACATGTGTCGATGTAACTTATGATAGAGATTATTAATGAGAGGTCAACTCCTTCACATACCAATCTCTTTTTGCGTTTAAGCCATCAGTTATAATTAATTGAATTTGCTAAATCAAATAGCCTTCTATACTTGATTGTCTAATGATCTCAAACGATTCAGCCCTCAAATTATTTTAAAAACACTTAAGTATTGTAAGTTAAATCAGAAATGGTCACATATTATGAGATTACTCAGGACAAAATTCGCCTTTGAAAAACACTATGATATAGTCCCCACAAAAGATATTGAATTTGTAGTAAGGGGCTTCATATTACTACTCTTTCCCATCGACTACTTTTTGTTGTTGGTGTTGTTGCAAAATACTTCTTTATTATTTTAAGACTTTTGTTACTCACATTCTAAGTCCAAGGACCATTCGATATTGCATTTATATCTTTGAGTGGAATAATAGTACATTCGAGATCCCCTTAATGAATTATAGTAGCACTCTATAATTTAATTTCATAATAATAAAGTTCCAAACAAGGTGTTTAATTTTGGTGCTTAAATAATTATTAATGGTGTAACCTTAAAAAATATAAGTATTATATAAATAATCAAAATTTATTAAAATTCTAATTTTATAAAATTAAATGATTTTGATATTTTTATTTTTATATTTTGAATTGTTTTGAGTAACAATTTTAACCCATATAAATTTATACTTTTAATTGTAAAAATATTTTTGATTTCTTCTTACTCGATGATAAAATTAGAATTTAATAAATGATGTCAATTAAATGTTCATTTTGATTAATGAGAAGCTACTATATTAAAATCATTTTGTTGAATTCTAATACTATTAGGGATCTTCCTACAATTAGTAGATTTAATTATTATTTGAATATTAATAAATTCGGAATGTAAATTAATTCACACATGCATCTTAAACTTTAATCACACTCTATATCATTATGTCTCAAGAAGGCTCACATCTCCAGGCCTTTGGTAACTTACTGGTAAAACTTGTATCCAATAGTATTTTCTAAATCCTTTAATGTCGATATTGTCTGCCCTCCCTGTTATGAATCTTCAATATAGTCACTGAGTCTCTAGTTGCTTCTCTTTTTCCAGAGAAGTTTCACTAAGTCATGAAGCTTTCTCACTCTTTGGTTGTCAACTGATCTCAAGCGCTGCCAGAAGACAGGTTCGTTCTCGCAGTCTTGGATAAATATGCAACCTCTTAATTATCCTTAGCACCTATTTCCTCTGCCAATCATTTACTATAGCTTTCTCTCGGAACTAAAAGAGCATGCTAAAATCACAAATGAATCCCTCTTGAACTTGATATCACAGCCCACACTGTTGATCTCTTTCATAAGCAAAATACCTACTTCTTTTTCTTTGATTTGCTGCCAGCATTGCTTATCATCTGTAAGATAGATGTCATGCTTGTCCCCCTTCTGTAACTTAAGTTTCAGCTCCTCAAAATCACATGAGTTGACGATTATTATAAAGGGCTCTCTTTTATACCTCCTCATTACCTCAGATAATAGTGATTACTATAAATCAGCTTTGTCCTTAGAGAGTATGAATTCACATTCATATTAATCTTTAAGTTATTATTGGAATATTACCTCGGATTGAAAACTTCATATTTTAGGTTTCTTAATAGTCTCTTCTACAACTACTGTGTGATGCTTTGTGTATGTTGGTGAGAACAAAAAGACATTTTTATTCGAAAATTGCCAGAGCCCAGTTATCACATTATCAAGAGAAAAGAATGAGCTGTTGTCGATTATAGTATCGAATTCGTTGAGTATCACAATTTCATTTTTGTAAATGCCTGTAGTATGTCACTATGTCAACAACTCGAATATCTTCGTGGATGGAGCCAAGTATTTCATCTGTCTAATTTTGCAAGTTCTCATTGGGTTCAATAATTGTGATTTTTATACTTCAACAAATAGTAGTAAGCAACTAATGCCTATATCCAGGTTTTGCCTGAACCTGTAGGCATGTCCACTATAGTACAATCTTAGTTAGCACTGATAATCAAGCTTTCAATTATTTCTTAAAATTGTGAATGTTAGTAGACCTCGTTTAAGAAGACTAAATTGTAGAAAGCGTGATTATCTCTTCTGGATCATTTAAACCTTGAATATTGTTACATAGGCTCAGCTGCTCAACAACTTTTGGAGTATCTACTACTAACCTTGAATCAGTAATGGAATTTCTCTTGACTTAGCCTTAACTGAATTTTTAATCCATTTATATTCATCTTTTTTTAATATCGTCTCTATGCATGACAAAGGTAACTCTTTGATATTTCCAATCACTAAAATCAAATTGTATAGGTATAAATTAATTTCAGCTTTGTCAAGAATTGGTTTGGACGCAACTTGTCTTTAGCTTAGTAATGAGAGCAGCCTCGTTAAATGTTGACCCTCATCTTGTTAGGTCTTTATTTTTCTTAGAAATGTGATTGCAAGAAGCCGCTCATCGTTCTAGAAAGCAATTAATTTAGACATGATCCTTTGCCACAAAAAGTTTTGAGGTTTCTCCCATATTATTTTAGCTTCATCAGCTGTGATACCAAAAGATTGCAGAGCCTGGCTAAGAGAGAGCAACTCTTCCTTACTCCTGTTAAGTCCCATGATAAGGTTGGGCTTAATTAGCAAGCTTAATTTTATAAGGCCGGTACTTGCTTGCAAGAGATAATCTTAAAGTTGAATTACTATGCTTTTTATCATAGTCTCGAAATAAGCAAAGTCTTCATGTTCAATAAAGTCAAAATCTTCACAGGAGTCTAAGTAAGGTGCCAACATCTTTAACAGCAGCCAACCTTCAGACTTGTATTCCTGTTCTTTTTAGCTAGGAGTAGATTCATCACCACAACCGCTTAAGGTTGTAAATGTCCAAATGTTTACGCTAAAGTAAAAGTTAATAAACCTCATCTTAAACTTTAGTAGCTTGATGGATAGCAGTTGTCAGCAACTTTTTGTGTCCTAAAAGGGATTTTGTCAAAGTTGTGAGGAGCTAGTTTTGTATTTGAGATGGTGCCGTGGTATAGCTCTGTATAATATTTTGGGCTTGTTGTTTGATAAGGACCTTATTTTAACAACAGTCAACAAAATTAGAGATGCTATTGACATCCATGGTTTAGTCTAAAGTCATCTCTTGAGTTTTATCTAATAAATTGTTTGCACTTTAATCATTTCCTATTTAATATGAATGAGAGGCAACTTGTTAGCGCTTGATTTTATATCATTCTTTTCTGATAACTTCTTGAATGATTTCCTTGCTTAGATCAAGTAAGGGAGGAACATCAAAAACAGTCTTATCCTTGACCTCTTTAAAAGTAAACTTGAAGTTCTCAGTAGACTCCTTAATTGCCTTAATATGAGTATTTGTAACTTTTTTAAAAAGCCTTTGATTTTATTTTGAGAATTTTGATCCTCGATTGCGCTTAATAATTTAGCTTTGTGAGCTCGCCCATGAGCAGTCTTATTCATCACATTTCTATGACATGTTTTAACTAAACTAAATGTCTAAATGATCAGAAAGCTCCGCATCCTCACTTTTATCGTAGATGAGGGTTTTAACCATACTTAATGTTATTACTTAATAAATGTGGTAATTAAATTATTATGTAAAAAAGTCTTACGAATTTAAATTAAATTAATTTATTTATCGGTGAGAGTTTATTTAATTACTTTTTACATAATCAAAAATCGCAATCCCAAAAGCTCTGAAGTCATTATAAATCTTGAAATTCAGCAATGTAAACAATTTGAAAAAAAAGTGTAAACATTTGGACATAAATTAGAAATTGTAATTTATTTACATTTTTATCTTTAATTGAATTGTTTTTTGTGATTATTTGTGATTTTTTGTGATCTTCACAGATTTCCATCAAGATTTTACAATAATTAAGTTAATAATTAATAATTCTTAATTAAGCTTCTCAACTTATGATCAAAATCTCACATATTATATAGTAATTTATTAAAAAATTATAAAAGCTATTAATTCAACTAGGATTTCTAAATGTACAACATACAAAATTAAAAAAGAAACAACAACTAGTATATGGAGGAAGAGAAAGATGAGTAAGAGTTGTTAAAAATTGCTCAGGGTGAGTTGTATGGCAGATTCAGATCAAAGGTTGACATTAATAAATACCTCACAGAGATTCGTAAGAAATTACAAAAGATTCTGATATTATTTATAGTAAATATTTATTTACCACCAATTGAAACAGTTAACAAAGACTTTTTGAGATAAGTTTTGCAGGAAGAAAAGAAAGTCTTAAACAATAGCGATGTCAAGCTGATCAATGAGCCTAAATATGAAGAGCTCTCTGTATCTAAAATACTTAATTAAATCTAACACAGCTCTGAGATTAGAAGCTTTCTGCCAGACAATTGATATGTAAATAAACATATTGACAGAACCTTCTTTTTCAATGTGCTGCATACAGTAGAGACATAAAATTTAGAGACTTTGATTCAACTTTCACAGACTGTAAGAAATGACCCTAGCCATAATGAGGAGAAAGGCGACCTCATTAAGATATCGAATTAATGGTATGAGAAATTGACCAAGCATTTGTTACCTCACTAACTACTATATAGAAAAACCTGGAAAGACTATAAAACTTATTGAAGGAGAGTAGCAGAAAGATCGCTGCTCGCAAGCACAACTTAAAACTGAAATTGGCTATGAGCTTTTCGAACTTCAAGGCAACAGGAGGGAATTCTACACAGATGAGATAAAATTTTGATGGTCAGTCAGAAGGAGAATTTAATTAAAACAGTTAAATAAGAAAAGACACTCCATCGAGTTAATTTTAATTTAAAATTTGATTTTAAGCAAACTTTAATTCAATTTTATCATATATTAAGAACTCTTATTAAACATTTTCTACATATCTCCTAGACTTTTGACTATTCTATACTCTTAATACTCACTTTGATCAGTGACACGTGATCGATTTCTTTTTCATTATTTGTAAAATTTAGAATATGCTTTTTGTAAGAGATTTTGAGTAAACTAACATAATTTTCAATAAGATTTGTCTGGGTGAATATGGAGGGCAAAAGACTTGTGGTATTTCTAAACAGTTAAGGGTCTCTTTGACAATCTTGCTGTGATGTATCCTCAGATTATCGCAGAAAAGAGCGACCTTTCTCAATCCAGTTTTCCTTTTAGCTCATTGCAGAATTCGATGAACCTCACAATATCAACAGACTTCTTATATATCTTAAAGAACTCAAGGCCCTCATACTCGGATACTACAGCAACAACTGCAAAAGCAACGCTATAACTGCTCCTATTACTTTGTTGGATGTTTTTGCCATAACTGCAATCCTCGAGCTTAGCTTGTGTATTGAAAGAAAAGATTTTTTTATCCAAAGTTTTGAGCCTACTTCTAAGTTTTTGTTTTAATGGTCAATATAGCCTTACGCTTGATCATTAACTTCTGATAAAGTTTACAGAGTGTAAAAGGGGATATATTAATCTCTGGAAAACTACCTATGAAACATCTGGCATCTTTTTTATAGTGTGAGGCCTGCGAATTATTTCAGGTATTTATCACTTGAGAGGATCTAGATGTGATTTGCTTTTAACTTTCTTGATTTTTCCTCATGGCCAGTCAATCGTTCAAGCAATAAACTCACATAGTTTATAGAGCTTGAAGTGCTTAGTTTCCACATTACGTAATCTTTAAGAGCCTCTCTGCATATTTATTTTACTAGTGGGAGAGGAGTCATAGAAATCTTTTATACTTGTGTGATAGAAAAAACATAAGCAGGTTGGTTTATAATAAACCCGTCTGGGAACCTTAATCCAAGAATGAATTGTAATTATTAAAGAGTTAATTATTTCAAAATTAATAATTATTATTAATATAAAATTAAATGCAAATACTATTCCCAAACGTTGCTATTCTTGTGATATTAGAACCACCAACTCTCGATAAAAAATATAAATTAATGTAAGCATTTTGACAAAAAGTGTTAAAATTTTGACATATGTTAATATATTTGACCCAAAAATTTAAGTAATTTATTTTTTAATAAGTTAGTTTCATAAAATAAATTTATTAAATATTGGCAATAATGGTGTATTGTTGTCCAGTTGTCGGCTGCAACTAAGAGGGAAGCAGATACGCACTCTACGAGCACAATGAAAGAAACCATGCAATGGTGAAAGTTGAAGAGTACCTAGCCAAAAAATATGCATGTAACAAATGCCACAGGAGATATGGTAATCGTTAATCACTCTGCAGGCACAAGAAGAATTGTGAGGAGAAACTCAAACAGCAAATGGCCAAGTAATTGCAAAACCTTGCTGACTAAGACTTCGCTTATGACTACCTTAACAGGTCACCTAATCCAATACGATGCAATTTAACTGTGTATACCGTGATGACCTCTTTGAGACAAAGTCAACTATAAAGAGATTGAAACCTTTTTAGAGCAATTATCATGGACTGTCCTTGAGACTCAACGATGCTTAACTTAGAATACAATGTTCTTTCAGAAAAGAAGATAAAGAATATGCCAATTGATTTAGTCCAGTAAGACGGCTTCCTTTTCATGTGGGTTACTAACGGTAAACCAAAGATCGCCCTAGACTTCTTTAAGCTTCACTGTTACAGATGGGTCGAAACAGTGGTATGGGTTAAGCTTGATAAGAATGGAAACGTATTCAAAGGTCCAGACAGATACCTGCAACATGGCATGGAACAGTGCTTGGTTGGAGTCAAGGGAAAGTACGATGGAAATAAAGAGTTCAAAAAGTTTAGACAAAGCCTGAACGTGATAGTGAGTCCAATCAGGGAGGCATCGTAAAAGCCAGACAAGATATATGACATCGTTGAGAGACTTGTGCCAGGTGGACCTTACTTGAAGTTCTTTGGCAGACCCCATAACATCAGACCAAACACGACCTCAATAGGGAACCAAGTTTGATTAGTTTAAGCTGTAACATTAAGTTTTAATTATTTTATATTTTAAAAGTTAAATTAAATCTACTAAATCAATTTAAGCACTTTTGTTGTAATGCATTATAGCACAGCATGTAATGGAGCAACAAAAGTAAATGCAATAAATCAGAAGATTTCTCTGTTAATTGTTAGTCATCTCTTTGACAGTTAAGTTCTTCATATTGTAGGCTATAATTAGAATGTTATGAATTTTATTACAAAGATTAGAATGATAATCTTTGATTTTGTTAAATTCACATCATAAAATATGACAAATATAAAATAATATGCATACTTATTTAATATCTCGTAAATTATATGAAATAAAATAGTTATTTTTTATTATATTTATCTATACATTATATAATAAAATTTAATTGATATCTAAATAATGCCACTTTATTAATTTAATACATATAATATGATCCATTTATTGATGATGTCTTTACTTAAAAATTAGTCATAAGCTGCAAAATGGGCAATTAAAGTAATAATAATGTTCATATTCTTGAGTTCATGACTGAATGAATTAATGATTTTTTTTATAGATATAGTTAAAATATTACAAGATTCTGATTGTTTTTAAATGTACTCAATTTTATTTGAATTGCTTTCAATGAATAAATGTTGAAAATAACTTGACTTCATCCTAATTCTCCTTCTAAAGAGCAACTTAACCTTATCCTTGCACACTTTGCGAATCTGGAGTTATCACATTCAATGATGAAGCTAGTGGTTTGTTTATCTGTGGCCCATGATCTCTATGCTGCTGAAGCTTTCAAGTTATGGGCTTGGTCTCATCTTATGGGTTCGATAGTTGTGACGGCATAATAAGTATCTCATGTGAAGAATACTCAATATATTTTAATAAATAGTTAATCTACTTTTAAAAAATGTATCAAATAAAAATATATAAGAATATGATTTGATAACATTAAGCTTTGGGAAGTGAGTAGATTCTAATAAAGCCTTCAGATTGGTAGTGATTGAAGAATTATAAGTCATCTGGTTTGCATCAATTATAGTTTGATAATAAGGTATGGATGTTCAAAGCAGCAGTTACATCTTCTCTGTTCAAGTACTCGTTACGTGGGGATCTTAAAATGAGTGATATGGTGTTTCATCGATGAATTTTGCCCATAAAGTTTATTAAAATATATATATATATATGAGTTATTATACTTAATTAATATTGATAAAATATAAAAGAATTGGAAATTTTCAAAATACAAAATATAATAACTGCACTTATTTACTAAAATGAATATTAAATTATGTCTAAGACATTTATAGATTAAATAAATAAGACAATTTTAGGGAATATTACTATTAGTTATAAGCTAGTGATGTGTTTTAGCTTAATTATTATTTTGATTTTATTTATTTCCAGATTCATTTCTGATTTGACTAAGAGTCTATATATTAAGTTAATTTCAAATATATACATAGGAAAACAAAAAATTATATATTATTTCTTGTGAGAGATTAGCTGTTTTTTCATCGCAGTTTGTAAGATTAAAAATATATTTAGTGGAAAATTCTTGATTATGACAAGCAAAAAATAAATAAAATATCAAATTTGAGTGTTATAGTTAATAATTTTAGGAATTCATACTTACCTATAATGTAAAATGCCAAAGTGGATAGGTTCATCAAGCGCCTGTTTGTCTAATCGTGAAATTTATGTATTAACCCATATTCAATTTAATTTAGTTTATTATAATTTGATTATGTTAAATATGATGGGAATTGACGTTAGGAGGTCACAGATGGCGTCTGGAAGTCACAGGTGACGTCTTTAGGTCACAGATGATGTCAGGAGGTCACATTTTTATAAATATGGAAATTTAAATGCAATAAATGTGCGAAGCACTGATTCTTTTAGTATCTTTTCCTTCAAGGTCTTAGGGGTGTCTTAATTATCCGGTGTCATAAGAAGTGAAACCTCTTGATCGCAAAAAAATAATAGTAGGGGTCTATGGGGCGATCTGTAGCCCCACTGAAGGTTCAGATTCAATATTTCGGAAAAAATTTTTATGATAATTAATGTTTATTAAATTAGATGGTAGTAACCTTTTTGACCCACTCATCTTCTAATTACTCTTACCTATCCTGAAAATTTTTGATAGATAATTATGGGTAGTAGGGTTAATCGATTAAGTAACATAAAGATGCAAGTTTTTTAAAATTAAAAACAGAACAAGATAAACTCTATAAATACTCGTTATCTACCTTAAAGCGTAAGACAGTATTTTATACTAACGACTGGCAATCGTATATTGGTATAAATTGGGAAGAATTAGACATAAATAATGAAAGACATATTCTCGGATTCATGGAAACATTGTACTAGACTTGATACACTCAACTCTAATTAAAGTAGTTTGGGATGTATTTAATTATTCGGTCATCATGTAAAGAACATTTTGAACAAGTAACCAGACATAATTTAAGATTTTTAATACGATGGTTTGTAATGAAGAAATCTTAAAAATGCAAAAAAAATTCAACTTTATGAGTACATATACAATATAAATGAATATATGCGAAATAATTATGAATGATATTTAATTATCTATGATCAAACGATTACATGTAATTTCATACACAATTTTAAAGTTTGTTTTTAGACTTTGCCACCTTACCTCTACTGGGGCTGGCACCCCCTTAACCCCTTCTATTATTTGTTTCGCATTGGTTGTGAACAAGTGGTTCAACCCTTTCTAATCCTGGTTAACTAGGGCTTTGTCAGAAAAGATATTTGAATAACTTTTTATAGTGATTCACACAATAATTAAAAATTATTTTCATATTTATTATAATGTGACCTCCTTACGTCATCTATGACCTACAGACGTCACCTGTGACTAGAGGAAGTCAGTGTGACTTCCAGACGTCAGTATGACTTCCAGACGTCATCTGTGACTTTGTGACGTCAATACCCAATATGATTTTGAATAATTTTTAAATTTCAATGATTTATGATCGATAATGAAACTCTTTCATGAAAATATATTTAACAAGGATTTCTTCGTAGATTGCTGCTAATCTTTGTATGTTAGCGTAAGTAAAAAAAGTATATAGCTTGGTTTGTGATATCTTATTAATTGAGATTAGCTCAGGCAATAACAATTATTTTAATGTATCATCATACTCTTTTGAGTTGCTGTATTTCTTTACATAGAATATAAGTATATTTTTATAAAATATTTATTATATAAGTAGAATTAAATTTAGTTTCGGACCTACTGTCCAGACGGTTGGTCACCTGACCAATTCTCAAGGGAGGGGGTTCGCTGATATTTGTACCTGGTAAAAAGCACGGAATATCTCAGGGTTCTGTGGTATCTGTATCTGGTAAAAAGCACGGGATACTCGTCCGGAGCTGGCATGACGTTAAATGGCAGCAAATGACACGGGTTGGAAATCCGGAGTGGCTACATGGAAAAAAGGAAACGTTTTTGGACTACGGTGGTCTAGTTTGGTGGTGACCACACCTTATGCTTTTGGAAAGTAGGTAAAGAGGAAGACAGTCTTAAGCATTATTTCCCCTTAATATGAATTTCCTTATAACTTAACTAACTAAAATAAAATTTTTGAATGTCAATAAATAAAATAAGCAACATTAAAATATTAACGGTAGTCTTAATTTAGGGAAATAATTAAGTCGGAAACAAATTTAAATCTTGGAGAATAAAAAAAATTAATATTATAAATATTTCCCACCAAAGCATTTAACACTAAGATAATCATGTTCTACAATTCAAATCAATCCAAAACATACATTTACATATCTTGCTAAATTTCTTAATTCTAGCAATATTTATAAAATTAAACATATTATAAAGTTTTTAAAGGGCTCAACAAGCTAAAATAATATTATTTTAAAACCATTTCCATTAAAAAGGATAATAAATAACTCAAACATGAATGCTTTTTTGTTACTTTTTAATGGCAGCAGATTTCTTAAATTTGATTTCGAATTATTTTTAAATGGATAAGGAATTATCAATTAATTAAAAGTCCCTTCTCTATCATTTTATAATTTAATTAAGTAAAATTTAAAATTTAGGAATAGGGCATTAGTCAGGAACAAATCCTTTGGAACAACATTGATATTGTAGGAATACATTTGATTAGTGAAAATAATTTATAATTGAAATATTAAAATATTAAATTCGTGGCAGTTAACTTTCTGGAAACCCTGACAATATGGTACTTGTTCGATAGAGAATTCAAAATTAGCTGGACTTTACTATTGGCGGTACCCCTCTATCGCATTCCTGAAGCGAGTTAACTCGACTTTAATTTCTGCATTAAAAACAACTAAAAAAATCACCTAAAATTAAAGTCGAGTTAACTCGCTTCAGGAATGCGATAGAGGGGTACCGCAAATAGTAAAGTCCAGCTAATTTGAATTCTCTATCGAACAAGTACCATATTGTCAGGGTTTCCAGAATGTTAACTGCCACGAATTTAATATTTTAATATTTCAATTATAAATTATTTTCATAAATCAAATATATTCCTACAATATTGAAGATAGCGACTGGACAGTTTCGTAAAACATCTAAATCGCAATCTTTTGTACTGTTTCCTACGAAAAATCCTTCTAAGTTAATTTATTGGTGAACCCCATTATACCATTTAAATAATGAATATTCATGAATAGTTATTTGAATATTGTTTGCAAGTTGAGTTGAATAATTCATCACACACCACTATAACTCTGTTCTGACTTCGAATAATAAATACAGACTAACTAATGAGCGAAGAAAGTATCAATTGACTATGACATATCTTTATGTGCGTAGTCTTCATCAGTAGTAGTCGAGGAATATCCAATACCAGCATGATTATTCATGTTGAATATATTTGTGAATATATTAAATGGTTGAGGGCTTGATTTGCTCTCAAATTCTATATCATCAAATACGCAGATATGAGTACAAATTAATAATATAAAATAAAAATATTTTTATGATTAAAATGATTTTATTATTAATATAATAATTTAGATGAAGCACAGTTTAACTAGATAGCCACTGGATCGATCTTAGCATCGGTATATGCAAATTTGTTGAAGACTTAGTGAAATGAATTGATCTCATAGAAAAAAGGAATTAAGATTACCAGCTGCTGGACATGGGGATTTCTACATCTGGCAAATTTACTATAATATCTCTATCACAGGTCCCAAGTTCTAAAATATGGAGGTGAGACTCACAAGCGTGAAAACTGCTAAAGATCATATTTTTATTATTAAATAATAGTTACTATATATAAAGCAAATTAATTTAATATTAATCATTATTTACCTCTCTCAGAATTCACTTTATACCCTTGATTTTAAATCAAATGAATTTATAGGAGCTATCAAAGAAATATCTTCGTAAGAAATAGAATTTATAATCAACTTTAAATTATTTAAAATAATATTTTTTCATAAAATAATTAATTATTACACAACCAGTAATCAATTTAAACTTATGAATGATAATGCTGTTTGTATTTCCCTATATTTATTCTCTATTATAACTAAAAATATCTTAAATAAATTTCATATCAACAGTTAAATGGAAGAAGTCATAAACATGCGCAAGCTTAATCACTTTAACATAGTTATACTATATTTGAAATTTGCCAGCAAAAGGTTGTACGAGTCACTCTAACATGCAGAGGATTCTCGATGCCAATTCTATTTCAAAAACAAGAATAAAATAAGAAGATTCTAATTAATAATATTAATAGGTTGAAATTGATGGAATTAGAATGAATAAAAAGATATCTGACTAAACCGCCTTCAACACATAACCTTAAACAAGTATGCTTTACTCTCAAGCAGTCAACTAACAGCTACATTAAGTCACTTTTAGGTCAGAATATCATTATTAAATTGTACTCATTTATATGGTTTATGAGTTTTATTAATATTTTTAGATACAGATTGGAGAAATATCTTTTAGTTATACTTCAGAATACAATTTAAGTTATAGAAATACTAATCTTTTTCATTAGTATCTTTATTTATAATTAATAATTTATCACGTAAGGAATCTAATAATAATAATAATATCAATAATAATACTACTAATAATAATAGTGAATTAATCTCTTTTTTGTATATAATAAGATTAAATTTAAATGTAAAAGCCCACATTAAAAGAATATAAGAATGTTAGTATTAATCCAATTTCTATTTTCATTAATATTATTGCTAAATTATCATCTCACTTAAATAAAATTTCTTTTTCTTCAAAATTGATAATTAACTATAAAATGAAAATAACCTCAAAATTGATGTAGTCTTTAGAAGACATAATCTACGAAGAGCTTTTTGCACCTTCTTCTTCACGAAATGGTACCTCTGTTCTAATAACCCTTTCCTCATACTTCAATTTCATATGCTTAGCTCTACTAGCTACTAATCACCAGCATACTGGAGGAATTAGCTATTATAGCTACCAGATGGGCAAGGTATGATTCACTACCTAAAAATAGTTATAATTTAATTGCAAATCACTTTCAAAATACATAGTAAACATCAATAAGACACGCTTATCAATAAATATCATATTATATAAAATGGAATAACTTACGAAAATGTAAGTTAATCCAGCTATATTAAATAATTTGACTGTTTTAGTTTAAATAGATATGAGCTTATTTATATAGCTTAATTACTATAGTTTTAACTTATATCATTTTTTATGCATAACTGAATTTATATTGCGTTATTAGATATAATATCTAATTAGAAAGACTTCAGAAAGAAACAGTGATTAATATATTCATCGATTTAATATTGAGGTTGTTAACTTAGATTAAAGGCTAAGACATAAATCCATTTCAAAGCAATATCTCTTTCAGATATACTTTTTTCCCCCTCTGTTTTTAGTAAAATTAAATAGAAATAGTTATAAATATAATTTTAATTTAAATAAAAAGCAAAATAATAGTTTGGAGTCAGTAATCTTAAATTAGAATGTTACGGTGATACTAGAAAATCCTTCATTTATCAACATAATAGTCATTAAATTAAGAATAAATATAAAACTAATTTATGTGTTTTATGAACTAAATCAACATTATTGCAAGAAGCTCCTATAATAGCACAGTTAGCAACAAAAATAAAAGGAGTAAAATAAGTGGCTTCTTGAAAGTGCTGTACTATGGGTAAAAGAATGAGAAAGAATATAAAACCAACTTTCCACAGAATGATTAGTGAAATAAGCGACTCAGCTTGAAAAATTTTAAAATATTTAAAGTAACAACCTTCATTATGTTGTCCCTACCATTAGCTTAACAATTTTCCAATATAAGTTCTAGGAAAGGAATAATTACATAATAATAACAATATTATTAAAGTATGGCAATTATGAAATAGCATGAATTTTGATATTGATTATCATAAAGATTCGAATGTCTCGATTGGTTTCATTGATGTTGACGATTATATAAAGAGATTTAGCTTCTAAATCACTTCTTTTATCTCCCTTTTTCACGTTAAAAATTAATAAAACATCACAATTTGAAGATATTTAAAATAAGTGAAATATTTAGATCTCTGAATTTCTATAGTTCATCAGAAAATTTCACAAATTACTTGTAAATTTAGGAAAATAAAAACAAACTAATATAAATGAAAGAATATAACGAATTTAGTACTCACTACTTATAAATTATTATAATAAATTAGTATTTTAAAGTATATTTAACAATAAACTTGAATAATAAATTTATAAACACCAAAGAACATCTTAAATATTTAATTATTCTATAAATTTTTTAAACTTATTCACAGATTAATTATTTAAGCCAATAGCATCCAACAGAAGCAAGTAATCGTCACATTACCCTACCAACCAATCTATATGTTTCTGATAAATATTTAAATTAAAATGATTCGATTATTTGATGCTATTTACTGAATAAAAGATCATCTTTTTAATTAATTCTCACATATTCTTTCATTATCAGATTATTTTCTTAATTTACTTAACAGATATTTATATAAAATACTAAATTATGATTAAAACATACTAAATAATTAGTTCTTTAATTATAAAAAAAATTAACATTTCAATTTGAGTTTAATAACAATATAATATATGTATACCCTAAGCTGGACTTTAAAGTCATTTTATGACTTGAAAAAACAAATTTAATGTTAATATAAAACAAATTTATCTTTAATACTTGACAAACTTATACTAAAACCAAAAAATAATAATAATATTAAAAAATAAAAAAATATATAAACAAAAGATAAACATTTAATTTTCAGTTATCAAAATAAGAAATAATTAAATTAAATATTTATATAATTAAAATATAAGTTTAAATAATTAAAAAAATACTTTGGAAGGAATAGAATGAGCAAACTATAGATGATGGATTTAGGTTCTTTGATGATTCTTTATCTAGGAATGATGGAGAAGGTAACATTATCATCTGAAATGACAACTTGAGCAAGACAAAAGACCTTATGAAGAAACCAGGAATCCATTCTTATTATGTATTTAGTATAAATAGTATCTCCCTTTAATTTGGTTTAATTAACAATGATATTCTATACTTTGAAAAATTTTCATAAATAAATCAGCTTTTAACATTATAAGGATCTACTATGACTATAAACTCTTAAGCATTATTACAAATTCCTTCATTTTAGAGTATAATATTGTTGGGGTCTAACTTAAGATAGTGAAGAAAACGCAAATCTCTATGTGAGACTTGTAAGTATTTATTCAACATATGTGTTTATTCAAACAAAGTTTATTTGCTTATGTTTATACTAGAATCTTGCTCTCTCTCGTTGTTCTTGTAAATCATCTATGGTTTATCTTGATCATGAAATACTCTAAAAACCATCATATCTAGTCTATCTCATTTATTAGCAGACTTCTTCTAGATTAATAATGTTTGCCGCTAAACTTTATTGACAAATTCTTTGGTTTGATACCAAGGTATTACATTCTTTTTTAATGTATCTCACTCTAAGATGATCGCATCTACTTCCCAAATATAATATTATACTTCGCCATTTTCACTTATCTCTCTGATTCAAGAGTATCCAAGAGCAGCAAATGACTTAATTAAAGTCACTATATTTTTGCTCAATTGAAACAAATGACTAATAATTTTTTAGGACAGATATTTTGCATAACATTTGCTGATTTGAAATCACTGTGAACATACCCAAGATTATAAAGCAATTTTGCTCCGAGGTAAATTCTGAGAGTATCTCATTAAAATTATCTGGATATCTATTATGATATAGGAACTCCCTTAGAATCACTCTCCCATAACCATTGAAAGTGTCGTATTATAATTATTCAAAACACTGAGCGCAAGACTAAATCATTTTCAGGTGTTCATGAATATTTCCTCCAGCAGGGTTCTTACACTGATATCAATTTGTTTATATTGAAAATGTCATGCAATTTATTAAATCAATTTTGTAACGTGGCCTTGATTAGCACAATAAAATCATTACCAAGTATAACTCCATCGAGTTAACTAAGTTCTTGCATTCTTTATTCTTAATCTACATTCATTATTATGTATAAATTATGAATCTCATTTTTAGACTGCTACTTTTTAATCAGAAATATGAAAGGATTTATATATTATAACGATATTCATTAACTACTTTAAGTTTTACCTTTTAGACACATAGATAGTTAAATAATTGTCAATATAAGTACTGAGAATTCTTGTATCAATGCAGTTATCTCATATAAGAATTATTTACAATCAGTTAGCTGGTTGTTTCATTACCACAAATAATTTCAGTTTTTTAGGTCTCACTCTTTTAGTCACTCAAATACTTGTTTTCATTACACATTTACCTTATGAAAATAAAAACCAAATTCTTAGAATTAAAGTTTAATAGATAAGCACAGCTCATCACAGTATATAAACTTGATTTTATTATCAATAGCTCTCTGATTTAATCATAAAAATAATATATATTTTAAAATTTCATTGTAAAATCAATTATTCTCTTTATTATATATATAGTTTTAAAGCTTATACAATTTCTTATATATATATATATATACTTGTTGTAGTCTATGGTTTGATACAAATTTCAGGAAAATTGCTATGAAACATCACAGATTGCTAGTTAATGGGAAATGAATTCAATACTTTAACTTTTTTGAATTGCAGATACAATCAATATGATTCTAAGAGACCTTGTTTTATAGAAGAGAATGTTTTAAAGTACTAGAATTTAAAAGCTAAAATACAATGATGCTTAAAAAATAATGAACTAAAAGAGCTTTACAATTGTTAGATATTTAGCACTGATTTAATTTAAATTAACACTAGTTTGATAACCAATCTAAAGCAGTAAATCTAAACACTTCTCATCATAAAATAGACGATAAATATTGCTAATTTCTACTAACCCAATAGTATTCTAACAATGCCATACAAATAAATGAACTTATAAACTACTGTAGAGTTTTCTGTGTTTACTAATCCAACTTGGCATTAAAGAAAGTAAGGCTTTATTGAAAATGTTTATGGAAATTTTTACGTAACTAAATTTTCAAGCATTCTCTACAATTATAGTATGTTGAGGTTTTTATTTATATTCCTATCCACATAAATATTCCTCCTCATAATCATTAATGTTCAACAGCCATTTAATTTCTATCTTAACTATTTTACTTTTATTTATAATAAGTTATTTTGGCTTAATTTTATTAGTGGATTATTTTTTTAATATCTCGATTTATATGTTCTGACAAAATGTTTTATTTTTATTTCTTATATACTTTCCAAAATATTAAAACATACATTTAAAATTGCTTTTGCCAACTTAGTCATTTGAATTACAGTTATATAGCTTTTTGATGTTTACCAATGATTTAATATAATTAGTGTGATTAAAATTTATTTATCAAATTTTTTATGTTGTTTGAAATATATACAACCAGACATAAATTCAACAAATCAAAGTTGAAATAATTTAGCACAATATCTATTGTAATAAATGAGAAATTCATAGTTTTTATTTAGCAATTTAATTTAGATTAACTTCATAAAATGCATATTTAATGAAAATAGCATAATTATAGGTGAGTAATTTTAATTAATCAACTTTGCACATGTTTGAATTTAATATTAAAATAAATATATATTTTTTTAGGTACTCTACAGCAGATTTTTATGTATAAACCTGTTTTGCGGTAGAGTACCCTAATTATATTAATTAAATAAAATAAAATATTGCATCACTTTTAACAGAAAATACACGCTAAAATATAATTATATTAATAAGTTTTAAATTTAGTAACCTAATACTGTTAAAGGAAACATGATTTAAACAAACTTAATTTTTAAAATAGAATTTTTTAATTTTATTATTTCTTTATATTACAGTTTAATTAAATGCATTTTCTGCAAAAAGTAATGCAACATTTTATTTTATTTAATTAATATAATTAAGGTACTCTACCGCAAAAAAGGTTTATGCATAAAAATTAGCAGTAGAGTACCTAAAAAATATATTTATTTTAATATTAAATTCAAACATGTGCAAAGTTGATTAATTAAAATTACTCACCTATAATTATGCTATTTTCACTACTTAATTTTCATAATAAACAATTTTCATACATTAAAAACTAAATATCTTAGAATCTATGAGTAAAACTAAATTAATATTTGTTTAAGAAATTAAGTAACTAATTCTAATATTAGAATTAAATTAATAAAAGCGACACTCAAATATGAAAAAGAAAGATTAAAACTTACTCAAAGTCTTTCATTTTATGTCGATTTTATTATTTACATCCCCTATTAAAAGCTTGCCAAATTTTAAATATTAAATCTATTTAAATTTTATCCTTAATTATTTTATATAAATTCCATATTATATTTAAAGAGAACCCAATTATAAACTTATGTTGTTTTAGCTACTTAAATTAAATCAATTGTTTTTATTATTATATATGCTTGCATAAACTCATTCCTTGTCTTTGAAGCTTTAAATGATAATAAAGCAACGATATAAAATAATTATATATATATATATATATATTAATCTCCATAAATGATTGACTTTAAATTTAAAATATTAGAAGCAATACCAAGCAACAAATGGTTTGAGTAAACAACTTTCAAATTGTGAATTAAAGCGAATATAGTAATTTAAGAGTGAAGATAAAATATAAATGCAAGAATAAATTGAAAAAAACGTTAGTAATGGTCTTTGCATTGTCTAAATAAAGTTATCATCTTCATCATCATTATCTTTTTGTAATTTTCTTTTAGTAATTGAATCAGTAAAATTTGATTGAAATTTAAGTTAATTAACATCTTAATATAAAAACAGGATGTATATTAGAGCTAGTTCCCATTATAGTCCACCATTTACTTATTTTGTGAGACCTGCTAAATATTTCCAAGTATGGACCACCAGATATAAGTCTTTCAACTATTTTGTAGAGTCCCTCAGGTTTCTATGATATCTATCGCATTAGCTCTACTATCACATTCAAACTTGATTTCATTTTGTTAAATGATTTATTATTTTCATAGCTTTCTTTGAAACCAACTAGGCAAATCTTAAATCCATGATGAATACATCTTCCAGGTCCTTTGTAGATATTTCCTTACTTGTTCATCTTTATCCAAACAATTGTTTCCACCCATATGTAGCCATGCTTTTTGAAGAATAACATAGCCATTTCCTATTTGCAATTAGTCACACATAAACAAGTAGCCTTCTTGTTGTATAAGGCGCATGGGAATATCTTTTATCTGTTTATCTGAAAGACAGTCATAAGGTAAATCAAAGCAGTTTAGTTGGCAAGGATGGTCCATTACTACGGCTCTGAATAATGTTCCTAATATAAATTGCTAGTTCTTATGCAATTCTTCCCAGAATTCATTTACTCTCATATCACATTCAATAACTATAGAATCTTAAAGTAGGTAGGTCTGCTTTATGTAGTGATTTTCTAGTTGTCAAAGTTCTTTTATGAGTCTATTTTTAGTAATTTCTTGGCTTCTATTTTTGTGAAAACTGAGAGACTATCGGTTACTGAATCTGAAGTTGCATTCATCACAGTTAAACGCCTTGCTCATGTATTTCTTAATCTTTTCAACGAGGTGATTTCTTGAGAATTGTTTATTGACTGATGACTATGTCTAAGTAAGTGACTGTGTATCTGCATGTTGAAACGGGACATTTGTGAGTCTTAGGAAGGGCTTCCATATTAATTTATTTATTTTTATTTTTTTCTCTCTCATTTATACTGTTCTTTCTTTAGGGGTATTAGAGTATTTAAAATGATGTCCGAATGTTGACAGTATCTTTTCTAAGGAATTTCAGTTTCATCTTCTTAAACTATTTACTATAATTAAACAATCAACTTTATTTTATACTCTAACTAAACAAATATTTTTTAATAACAACTTTATAATTAATTTAGAGTGTGTAAGTTTTGTCATAGCCTGTCGATTCTTGGATTTATAAATCAGAGGAAGAACGGTAGAAATGCTGAGCTATCGAGCTATTTCATAAATAACTAGGCAGTAAAATAAAAGTTTTTAAAAATTTGCAAATTATACAAAAAAATTTCGAATGAAAGAGAAGAAGGAGTACACCAACATGAAAGTTTGGAGGCAAAGGTACTCATTAAAATGAATGAAAAGTTAACAAAGTAATCTTAAATATCTACTAATCTGTAAGCCTCTCTCACTTGCTAGGAAACTTTAGTTGAGCATTCATGAAAAACATTAGAAGAAAGATGTTTGCTCATTCATACATCTCATCCTGAGATTAAAATTTCAAGTTCTGCCTTATGTTAGCTTTACAAAAGTTCAAATGTAAAGAAGAAAATAATTAAACTCGTCAAGAAGCCTCAATTAAATTAGCTTCCTAAAAGATAACAAGCCCTTTATAATTTGCAACAAGGGATAGCTAATTACCTCCAGCTAGGGTTTATAATAGTGTTCATAGATGAATTTATGTTTACTTATAACACAGTTCTAAGCTGAGAGTATAGCGCCAAAAATTATAATATCGCTCATTCCATGAACTCAGGAAAAAATACAACTATAGCAGTAGCAGCTGCAATATCTAATACATGTGGATTAGAGTATTTCTTAGCAATTCGGCAAATCTGTGAACTCTTAGAAGTTTGTTGACTTCTGCGAAAGGTTAATTGGGAAGTTAGGTACTAAGGATGCTGTATTCATAATGGACAATCTCAGAGTCCATCACAGCAACATAGTTAAATAATATTTTAAAAGCAGCAGATATTCCAGTACTCTTTACACCCTCATTCTTTCCTGATTCAAATCCAATTGAAATTTTTCAGCATAGTCAAACAGTAATATAAGAGAGATAAATTAGCAGCTTTATGCAATAACTTGGAGATAAAATAAAAAGAATTGGTGAGTTAAAGTTTTAGATGCTGCTTAGAAGAAAAGGTAGTAGAATTATGCGTTAATGGAATTGAGAGAATTAATTAGTTAAGCTTGTGAATTAATTTAATTCAAATTAAATTGTTAATTTTGATATTTTTGGGGGTTAAGTTCTTGCTTTAAGTATGCTTGGGCTACGACTCTTTGCTGAAGGTCCGCATTCTTCATCTTAGTGTCTCTTGGCTTTTAAAATATCATCTAACCATTTTCTCCTCTAAGTCTCTTAAAGCTCACCCCAATTTCTTGCTTCTGCTTAGGCTTTCTTTGGCCAACTTAGTGCTTTCTTTAAGTAGATGGATAGCTTTTCCTGGACACTCTAAATGTGAATAAAAAGTTGTCTAAATAATTTACTTGAAACAATTGGATGTTGAAGGAGTTTCTCATGCCAGCTATCAGAGACTAAGATATAGTTTTCTTTTCCTCATTCTTAGTTTTATCGTACCTGAGGTCTTGAGCAAGCTTAATGATTTTATTTGTGTATTCTGGCTCTATAGTGTTAACACAGCAAAGAAGTACTGTTTTTCAATAGGCTTCTTCTTATCATTCATGTCCGGCAAGTATTCCAGTATGTGTTTGTCGTCATCTATCTCCAGCATGATGTTCTTAATAGAGAGCTCCTCATATTTGGGAACTTTAATTATTTTAATTTCACTATTAGTGAAAACCATTTTTTCCTCTTTCAATATCTGCCCAAGGTAGTCTTTGTTTACAGACTCAGTTGGAGGGAGATGCATATTCAATATAAAAAGTAAAGCTAAAATTTTGCGTACAAACTTCAGTTAGGTATCTGTATATATCAGTTTTAGACCAAAACCGAGCTGAAAGTTGACTTGCTGGAATCTTTCTCGTCCCGTCAAGTGAGTCAAAACCTTGACTTGCCATCTAATTATATGTTATTTTTGTATTTATTTCCATATACTTCGATTTACTAATGTGATTAAAATTAACTAAATAATATAGAACTAATTTGTATATAAAATCTCATAATTTAATTAGGCATTTTAATTATATGCTTAGATATCTTTTTTGTGATTTAAAATTAATAATAATTTTAAGTTTGTGATTTATCACAAAAAAGTCTCAAATAATGCTAAAACTTGGGGAAATTTGTGATTAAAAAAAATAACTTCACCATTTCTGAATTTTATAAATTTATGTGTTTTTAGTTTGTTTTATGCTCACAAGAGTTTATGACTAAAATTATAAGTATTTTGAATGATAAAATTTCTTGTGATATAAATCTCAACATATTTCTGAATAAGATCTGTAAAATATATCTAAAATATAATTATTTTTCAAATTATTTAAATTAAAAAACCCGCACTTTATTCATGGAGATCGAGAGCGGTAAGTTTTATATCCTTTATATTGACAGTCCTTCTTTAGAAAATCATCCTTAATCTATTAAATCATCCTTAAGCTCGATTGTTGACAGCTGCTCTTCAGACTAGTCTTGACATGATAGTAACGATGCCGATATATAAGGAAGAAAAAGATGAGAGTTCAAAATTATTAAAAGCAGAAAAGCAAAATGACTAAGGCAGCTAAAGATCAACTTAAACTTATCACTTAAAATTTTACAAAAACTTTTGGTATGGTCAAGAATGACATTGAAAAAATTACTGAGGGACCTCTGCTGAAAGGTGTTAACAAGGAGGACATTCAAAACTTTATCAGGGTTGAGCGTCAATAAGTTAAAAGAGCAAAGTTGCTTTCGATTGATCATAATGCATCTATGACTGATTCAACTAATTAAGACCTTAAGTGAGCCTCGATTAAAAGAAAAAGAAAAGATTCAATTCCCTGTTATTAATTGAAGAAAGATTAAACATCAATAGAGTAACAGTTGCTGGATTAAATTGAATAGCTCGCTCACGATCTTATTCTGGGCTTTATGCATCGTTGAGCCTCAAGCGCCTTCTGATTGAAAGTGTAAAATGCTCAATTCAAAAAAGCTAAGAACTCTTTAGGTAAACTGTAGATCACAGAGCGAGACAAATCTACCTAGAATTAGAGGTAGTTCTCAAGTTAAATTACTTGATGGTATAGTCGGTACCCACTTATGGTAAAGAGGGAGGCTTGCTTATAAAAAATTACTTTGCCATTTGTAGAAAAGCCAATGATTTCACAGTTGTTGGAGAAATTGACATAGTTTCTTCAAAAGCGATCCTTGAATCTATTTTACTGTAGCATGTAGATTTAGGTCTAGATGCCTCACGAGCTCTAATAATTATGGCTTTTGCAATCAAGCCCAACAGCATTTCTGAGTTGTTGAAGTCTCAGGATTGCAAATAAATGTTAACGAATTATCTAGTGTAGCAGAATTATTAAAAAGAATTGGCTGACCTCATAGCTGCTCATCCTTAAAGGTTTCTTTGGATGGGAGTGCTATTACAATAGAAAAACTATGAGTTGATAGATTAAATAATAATCAAAAAAATTATTTCCAAACTTAGATCTTAGATTGATGAGCTTCTCTCATTAATTCATCACCGGTAGTTATTAAGGGAGCTTGATCTAAACAAAGATAGTGTTGACTTTGATTTGTCAGAGCTAATACAAATATTTTTAAGCTTGAGAAGTTAACCTTACCATACGGTCAGAATTTCATTGAAGCACCCCTCTAAGATTTAAATGAGGTAGTACACAAACTTATTATTTACGGTGTTTATAGAAAGTCAGAATCCTCAAAAGAGACATAACAGTAGTATTTTGATTAGTAGGTTTAAAAGCTGGGTCTCTAGCAGCAAATGCCATTGGAAGAGTATTTCAAATTATCTGAAAACTTGAGTCGTCAGTCTGCCTAGTATGTTCCCTAATTATTAGTCGATGGTTGCGGCAACTCTGTCATCTTCTAATTCAAGAATCACGCTGGTTGAAATGCACACTGGTTCGGGTAAAATATGGGTCTAGGATTTGCTAGGAAGCTATTATGCAAGTCAGAACAAACAAGTGATTATTGTTAAGCCCAACATTATGCTGAAAAGCATGGTTAAAGATAGGTTAGAGGTGGCTATCGATAACCTGAGAGTCATGGACTTAGTATCTTATTATAAGCATCAAATTAAAGATGATGTTTTGATAATTGACGAGTATGACAATGTCATTGAGAAAAGTCTTTTTACTTACATGGAAAGTCGCTTACTGGTTTATGGGCCTTCTAAAATAAAGTTGTTTTCATGTTCTCTGCTATGAAGACTCATAATCACAAATCAATTCTTCAAGAGATTTTTGAGAACATATCCGAGATTAAGTTCTTATCTGAAAAGTAAGTTGCCTCGGGGAAAATTAAAGAGGACAGTGCCAAATTATTTGTGTCAAAAAAAAAGATTAAAACCTATCGATAGCTGTCGCAGACTAAATATAACAACACAAATAGAACTCGCCTCTCATTATAATATTCTCATAAGAAAATAGAGGAGACATTGAAACACAACAAAAGTAAGATTTCGGAGTTCCTTCATTCTTCGCATCTGATCCATACTTCCTTGAAAGTATTATAGAAAAGGATAAAGGCATACTTTATATTCCTGAGGAATACGGTAAAGGGGTTGACACAAAGTTTAAAGTTGACGCTATTGTTTATTTAGCTACATTAGTAACATCCGAAACAAAATTATGCCAAATGATAGGAAGAGGGAGCAGAATCTAAGGTCAGCAAAGAGGCATTGTGTTTGAACAATTATCTGAGTCGTAGACTTTATTTTGGGGAAGGCTCAAAAGACAGCATAGCTTAAAGCTTCGAGAGCTATCCTCGTTTCTTAAGTTAATTTACAGACGCAGGAACAACGGAAGGTTGGCAGAAATTATAGAAGATGCTCAAATTGAAGACAAAATCCTGTTAACACTGAAAGACTTGGAGAGCATAGTTGGTTTTAAGATGTATTCAAGTCTAATTCAAGGGATAGACTTATGAGGCTTGCATTCTAATTAATTGGTTTAGTCGCTTAATATATGAGAAGCTTTAAGAAAAAGTTGACCCCCCATGAACCCTATCAACTTAAATTTTTAAACAAATTTTACAGAATCTCTGAAAAATATTTGCGTTCTGTCCCTGTTATTTAAATCGTCAAAGTCCTCTGGGTTAGTGTTGCTTCTGTTGAAGTCTCAGCCACTTCTCGGTTTGATACTACTGTATCAGGATTCTTTTTGAAAGTGGCCTTTTAATTGCTGGAATAGCAATGATTTTAGGAAATTATTTAAATTTAATAATTCTTATTAAAAATTTTTAAGTTTTAATGATTAACTATAATTGATTAAACTATTAGCTTTAATTTATAGAGAAATTTTATATGAGATATTTAAATTAATTTTAAGATGATATTAATTAATTTAAACTCAGAATTATTAAATTTAAATAATTTCCTAAAATCATTGCTATTCCAACAATTAAAATGCCTCTTTCTACAAGAATCCTGATACAGTAGTATCTAACCGAGAAGTGGCTGAGACTAAAACAGTAGCAACACTAACCCAGAGGACTTTGAAGATTTAAATAACAGTGACAGAACGCGAATATTTTTCAGAGATTCAATGACTGTAAGAAAATTACAAAAAGATGATGATTATGATGAA
>ARYC01017313.1:0-56275 GCA_000711775.1 Oxytricha trifallax
CATCACAGCAACATAGTTAAATAATATTTTAAAAGCAGCAGATATTCCAGTACTCTTTACACCCTCATTCTTTCCTGATTCAAATCCAATTGAAATTTTTCAGCATAGTCAAACAGTAATATAAGAGAGATAAATTAGCAGCTTTATGCAATAACTTGGAGATAAAATAAAAAGAATTGGTGAGTTAAAGTTTTAGATGCTGCTTAGAAGAAAAGGTAGTAGAATTATGCGTTAATGGAATTGAGAGAATTAATTAGTTAAGCTTGTGAATTAATTTAATTCAAATTAAATTGTTAATTTTGATATTTTTGGGGGTTAAGTTCTTGCTTTAAGTATGCTTGGGCTACGACTCTTTGCTGAAGGTCCGCATTCTTCATCTTAGTGTCTCTTGGCTTTTAAAATATCATCTAACCATTTTCTCCTCTAAGTCTCTTAAAGCTCACCCCAATTTCTTGCTTCTGCTTAGGCTTTCTTTGGCCAACTTAGTGCTTTCTTTAAGTAGATGGATAGCTTTTCCTGGACACTCTAAATGTGAATAAAAAGTTGTCTAAATAATTTACTTGAAACAATTGGATGTTGAAGGAGTTTCTCATGCCAGCTATCAGAGACTAAGATATAGTTTTCTTTTCCTCATTCTTAGTTTTATCGTACCTGAGGTCTTGAGCAAGCTTAATGATTTTATTTGTGTATTCTGGCTCTATAGTGTTAACACAGCAAAGAAGTACTGTTTTTCAATAGGCTTCTTCTTATCATTCATGTCCGGCAAGTATTCCAGTATGTGTTTGTCGTCATCTATCTCCAGCATGATGTTCTTAATAGAGAGCTCCTCATATTTGGGAACTTTAATTATTTTAATTTCACTATTAGTGAAAACCATTTTTTCCTCTTTCAATATCTGCCCAAGGTAGTCTTTGTTTACAGACTCAGTTGGAGGGAGATGCATATTCAATATAAAAAGTAAAGCTAAAATTTTGCGTACAAACTTCAGTTAGGTATCTGTATATATCAGTTTTAGACCAAAACCGAGCTGAAAGTTGACTTGCTGGAATCTTTCTCGTCCCGTCAAGTGAGTCAAAACCTTGACTTGCCATCTAATTATATGTTATTTTTGTATTTATTTCCATATACTTCGATTTACTAATGTGATTAAAATTAACTAAATAATATAGAACTAATTTTATATAAAATCTCATAATTTAATTAGGCATTTTAATTATATGCTTAGATATCTTTTTTGTGATTTAAAATTAATAATAATTTTAAGTTTGTGATTTATCACAAAAAAGTCTCAAATAATGCTAAAACTTGGGGAAATTTGTGATTAAAAAAAATAACTTCACCATTTCTGAATTTTATAAATTTATGTGTTTTTAGTTTGTTTTATGCTCACAAGAGTTTATGACTAAAATTATAAGTATTTTGAATGATAAAATTTCTTGTGATATAAATCTCAACATATTTCTGAATAAGATCTGTAAAATATATCTAAAATATAATTATTTTTCAAATTATTTAAATTAAAAAACCCGCACTTTATTCATGGAGATCGAGAGCGGTAAGTTTTATATCCTTTATATTGACAGTCCTTCTTTAGAAAATCATCCTTAATCTATTAAATCATCCTTAAGCTCGATTGTTGACAGCTGCTCTTCAGACTAGTCTTGACATGATAGTAACGATGCCGATATATAAGGAAGAAAAAGATGAGAGTTCAAAATTATTAAAAGCAGAAAAGCAAAATGACTAAGGCAGCTAAAGATCAACTTAAACTTATCACTTAAAATTTTACAAAAACTTTTGGTATGGTCAAGAATGACATTGAAAAAATTACTGAGGGACCTCTGCTGAAAGGTGTTAACAAGGAGGACATTCAAAACTTTATCAGGGTTGAGCGTCAATAAGTTAAAAGAGCAAAGTTGCTTTCGATTGATCATAATGCATCTATGACTGATTCAACTAATTAAGACCTTAAGTGAGCCTCGATTAAAAGAAAAAGAAAAGATTCAATTCCCTGTTATTAATTGAAGAAAGATTAAACATCAATAGAGTAACAGTTGCTGGATTAAATTGAATAGCTCGCTCACGATCTTATTCTGGGCTTTATGCATCGTTGAGCCTCAAGCGCCTTCTGATTGAAAGTGTAAAATGCTCAATTCAAAAAAGCTAAGAACTCTTTAGGTAAACTGTAGATCACAGAGCGAGACAAATCTACCTAGAATTAGAGGTAGTTCTCAAGTTAAATTACTTGATGGTATAGTCGGTACCCACTTATGGTAAAGAGGGAGGCTTGCTTATAAAAAATTACTTTGCCATTTGTAGAAAAGCCAATGATTTCACAGTTGTTGGAGAAATTGACATAGTTTCTTCAAAAGCGATCCTTGAATCTATTTTACTGTAGCATGTAGATTTAGGTCTAGATGCCTCACGAGCTCTAATAATTATGGCTTTTGCAATCAAGCCCAACAGCATTTCTGAGTTGTTGAAGTCTCAGGATTGCAAATAAATGTTAACGAATTATCTAGTGTAGCAGAATTATTAAAAAGAATTGGCTGACCTCATAGCTGCTCATCCTTAAAGGTTTCTTTGGATGGGAGTGCTATTACAATAGAAAAACTATGAGTTGATAGATTAAATAATAATCAAAAAAATTATTTCCAAACTTAGATCTTAGATTGATGAGCTTCTCTCATTAATTCATCACCGGTAGTTATTAAGGGAGCTTGATCTAAACAAAGATAGTGTTGACTTTGATTTGTCAGAGCTAATACAAATATTTTTAAGCTTGAGAAGTTAACCTTACCATACGGTCAGAATTTCATTGAAGCACCCCTCTAAGATTTAAATGAGGTAGTACACAAACTTATTATTTACGGTGTTTATAGAAAGTCAGAATCCTCAAAAGAGACATAACAGTAGTATTTTGATTAGTAGGTTTAAAAGCTGGGTCTCTAGCAGCAAATGCCATTGGAAGAGTATTTCAAATTATCTGAAAACTTGAGTCGTCAGTCTGCCTAGTATGTTCCCTAATTATTAGTCGATGGTTGCGGCAACTCTGTCATCTTCTAATTCAAGAATCACGCTGGTTGAAATGCACACTGGTTCGGGTAAAATATGGGTCTAGGATTTGCTAGGAAGCTATTATGCAAGTCAGAACAAACAAGTGATTATTGTTAAGCCCAACATTATGCTGAAAAGCATGGTTAAAGATAGGTTAGAGGTGGCTATCGATAACCTGAGAGTCATGGACTTAGTATCTTATTATAAGCATCAAATTAAAGATGATGTTTTGATAATTGACGAGTATGACAATGTCATTGAGAAAAGTCTTTTTACTTACATGGAAAGTCGCTTACTGGTTTATGGGCCTTCTAAAATAAAGTTGTTTTCATGTTCTCTGCTATGAAGACTCATAATCACAAATCAATTCTTCAAGAGATTTTTGAGAACATATCCGAGATTAAGTTCTTATCTGAAAAGTAAGTTGCCTCGGGGAAAATTAAAGAGGACAGTGCCAAATTATTTGTGTCAAAAAAAAAGATTAAAACCTATCGATAGCTGTCGCAGACTAAATATAACAACACAAATAGAACTCGCCTCTCATTATAATATTCTCATAAGAAAATAGAGGAGACATTGAAACACAACAAAAGTAAGATTTCGGAGTTCCTTCATTCTTCGCATCTGATCCATACTTCCTTGAAAGTATTATAGAAAAGGATAAAGGCATACTTTATATTCCTGAGGAATACGGTAAAGGGGTTGACACAAAGTTTAAAGTTGACGCTATTGTTTATTTAGCTACATTAGTAACATCCGAAACAAAATTATGCCAAATGATAGGAAGAGGGAGCAGAATCTAAGGTCAGCAAAGAGGCATTGTGTTTGAACAATTATCTGAGTCGTAGACTTTATTTTGGGGAAGGCTCAAAAGACAGCATAGCTTAAAGCTTCGAGAGCTATCCTCGTTTCTTAAGTTAATTTACAGACGCAGGAACAACGGAAGGTTGGCAGAAATTATAGAAGATGCTCAAATTGAAGACAAAATCCTGTTAACACTGAAAGACTTGGAGAGCATAGTTGGTTTTAAGATGTATTCAAGTCTAATTCAAGGGATAGACTTATGAGGCTTGCATTCTAATTAATTGGTTTAGTCGCTTAATATATGAGAAGCTTTAAGAAAAAGTTGACCCCCCATGAACCCTATCAACTTAAATTTTTAAACAAATTTTACAGAATCTCTGAAAAATATTTGCGTTCTGTCCCTGTTATTTAAATCGTCAAAGTCCTCTGGGTTAGTGTTGCTTCTGTTGAAGTCTCAGCCACTTCTCGGTTTGATACTACTGTATCAGGATTCTTTTTGAAAGTGGCCTTTTAATTGCTGGAATAGCAATGATTTTAGGAAATTATTTAAATTTAATAATTCTTATTAAAAATTTTTAAGTTTTAATGATTAACTATAATTGATTAAACTATTAGCTTTAATTTATAGAGAAATTTTATATGAGATATTTAAATTAATTTTAAGATGATATTAATTAATTTAAACTCAGAATTATTAAATTTAAATAATTTCCTAAAATCATTGCTATTCCAACAATTAAAATGCCTCTTTCTACAAGAATCCTGATACAGTAGTATCTAACCGAGAAGTGGCTGAGACTAAAACAGTAGCAACACTAACCCAGAGGACTTTGAAGATTTAAATAACAGTGACAGAACGCGAATATTTTTCAGAGATTCAATGACTGTAAGAAAATTACAAAAAGATGATGATTATGATGAAGATGATAACTTTATTTAGACAATACAAAGATATTACTAACGCTTTTTTCAATTTATTCTTGCATTTAAATTTTATCGTCTCTATTAAATCACTATATTCGCTTTATAAACTTTAATCTTATTTTCCTCTTTGAAGATTTAGTTTCTTCCTGCATTCTGATCTTTTAACTTACTGCTTGTCTCCAGAGTTTATTTTTTTTCTTAATAATAGTAATTTATATTAGGAAAAATACTAAAAAATATATTATTAAGTTATTGACTTATTCTTTTTAATAAATTAAATAACAATCCATTTGGATAAACTAATGTAATCTATATAAAAATTTTAAATTCAATAAAGTTTATAATAATAGAGAAATAATAAATTTGTTGATGTTCAAGATTAGAATGATTTTACATTTAATGATGAACAGAGAGACGTTAAAGTGAATAATCTTAAGATAATGTCTTTTAATTAGAAATAATGAATTTAACTTAGATTAAATTAAATTTATTACTTCTTATATAAATTAAAACGTTTATTCTTTTTATTAAAAAAATATATTTTTATTATTTTTCATTCTACTTGACGAGTGGTGTTCTGTTTTAGAAATTAAATTAGTAAATATTTATTTTCATCATTTTATTACTTTAACAAAAGTAATAAATATAAATATGAATATGATCAATTATTCTTGTTTAATAAATCTATTCTGGTATATAACAGAGCTTTCAATACAAAAAACAATCTAAGTAATAAAGTATTAATAAAATGTATGTTTTAATACAAAAAAATATGAATTACCTAATCTATTATTTAAAAAGGACATTGTTTACTTCTACTATACAATGGAAATAATAGGTCTTACAATAAGCAGCATTCTGAATGAGATTATTCAGTATATTCATATATGAACAGTTTTCGCATTATTAGATTTGATCACGTAAGATCCTTGGTCCTTTAAAGATTTATATGATAAATTAATATACCCTAAGGCTTTAACCACTGAGATATTACAGAGATAAGCCAATAATTCCAGTGATAAACAACTTTATTAGTCCTGATGATCAATTTCATATCTTATTACAATAAATAATAGCATTAAATGTATTATTAAATAAATGATTACTAATAATACAGAACATGATTATTGCTAAGAAAATATAGGCTTATCATTTTATTTTATAATATCGTCAAGTTTGAAACCTCCAAAAAATATTGTTTGAGTTGATCAGACTTCTAACATCAAGTCTTAAAGATAATGACCTTTCTATATTTAATTTGTGAATAAACTTATATTTAAAAAAAATATAGTCTAAATTCCATTCGTGGCAGATGTTATAACCTCTGTCTTGTCATTAATTAATTTTAATCAAAACTGGGGGGAGTTTCCTGCCAAGAGGGAAGTTTCTTTTCAAGCAATTCTTTTTATAAATAAATTTTATTAATTACATTTAAAATGTTTTAATTAATTTTTTTCCTCATTAAATCACTAAAGGATATGTTAAACATTTTTTAAGAGTTAAATTGCAATTATATTCTAATACCATAATTTGAGATATAGAACGATATTATTATTATAATTTATCCCCAAAAATTGATAAAATAATTGAAAATAAGATGATATATAAATATAAATATTGTTCAATATAAAATAGATCTGGTGATACTTCATGAGTGTAGGTTAAATTGCTTGGATCATAACTATGTAAAAAATATAAATGGTGTTTATTGTTGTCAAAAAAAATAATTCTATAAAATAAAAAAAATAAAAATTTTTTTGAAATAAAACTTCCCTGAAACAATAATTTTATCGTAAAAAATGTCAGGAACACTTCTCCTTCCACACGCTTTTTTTAATCACACTTTCTTAGTCTCTACTTATTAAAATTCGGGAATTTCAAAAAATAATTTTCGTTATATTATTTCACTTAAGATTTATCAGTAATCTTTTTTTATTTTTGGGGTGCCTATATTTGAATCATAAGTTAATTTATTTAGGATAAAATAAAAAGAACATTCACGTTATCTAAAAAATTGTATGACTTTAAATTATTTATGCAAATTAATTATTACTATTTTAATCAGCTATTAATCAATTCACAACTTTCATCCTCTTCCTAGTTTCCAAACTTATCCCATCCTGGAATTTCTTTATGGGCTCTAGGGAAGATTTCAAGATTTAGTCTATCAGCCATCATCTGCTTAATATAATCGTAGATCTCCATTGGCTTCTAAGAGTGCTTCCTCATGGAAACTATCAAAATGATGTCAACTTGCATATATTTGAACATATCAAAAACATCTCATATGGTTGCGATTATGAATTCCTCATTTGCAAGTGCAGTATATCTCCCTTGTCTATGATGAAGTTTTCCATTCTTTGTAAGTTTTACCCATTCGTTTCGATAAACTTCTCTGTAACCGTGCTAATCAAGGAAAATTTCGGCAACCTTTCGTTTTTATTTTACAATCCACACAACACCCCTCTCTTGCACAAGCTATATTGGCATTTTCAAAAAATTTGAGTCCAATAGGTAAGTTATGGTAACTTTTGCTTGAGTCTCCATGGAGGGTCCAAAATTACATTATAAAGCTGGTTATGATACTCCATAAAATATTTTCTAATTTTCTCTTCGTAAATCCTTAACAATTCCTAAATATACCCTTGGCTCTGTTAGCAGTTTATATGTTATCTTTTTGATTCGTTTGTTAATTGTTATCAGCTTATGATATTTCGAGACTCAGATTTATACTATAGCAGGACATTCATATACACCCTTCTATGGCTCTGTAGCTTTTCTTTTTCTAAAAACTATTACATTTTAATTCTTTAACTGCCAATAGTTTACATGTCTTTGCCAGTTAATGGATTTTATGAAGAGCTTATTGCAGTGTGGGCAAGTTTTGTTGTCTTATATTTATTTATATAGTTCCACCTAATGTTGTTCCCTATGGTAGCTACTGATGTGTCTTCGTAGTGCTGCATTAGACTCGTGATTGGAAAGACAATATGGGCAGGCTTCAAGTTTACTATGGTCGATAAGTGGGATTTCGCTCATTTTATTATGAAATGGAATTAATTTAAGCTTTTAGTTATAACCAAGTTCTTTGCTCTTCATTGAACTTAGCGCCATTGGTTTCAATATTTGAAAATGAGCACTTTTGTGAGGAGTTGGCCTTCTTTTTTAGCACTTTTGTGAGGTTCATGAGATTTATTGAGAGATAACATTTATCTTAACTCATGTGAATCTCAAAACTAATTCTTGACACTAGTCCATCAAGGAAGATCCTAAAGGATAAAGTTCAGACTTTGTAATTCTACTTGCTACGGGTTCATGCGCAGCCTATAGCAAGACTTTCTTGTAGCATAAGTATCACATATAGTGAAAAGTATGCCTGTTAAGCCTTTCAGTTATAAAGGGACTTTGATAGTTTATCGCTCATAATTTATGTTTAATCATGTTCCCAAGATGTTTCTTGCTACCGATTAATGTCACATCTTTTTATGGCAAAAGTTAGATAACATTAGTTATACATACTTCTGTTAAAATGCTTTATAGTAAATTAACTTATTTATATAAGATTTAAAATAATCTAATAATATGATATCATTTATTTATTACTCTAATATGATCATTGTCATCATCATTTTATAATAACCATAAAAATTATAATATCTAATCTAAAATGTCATTAATCTCACCAACCTTTTTAAGAATACAAATAATGAAGGAATTATAAAATTATTTAAAACAACAATTCTAATGATAAAAACGTAATAACTCCTCATAAAAATGCTCTTAAAATCCATGTCTGCCTATCCTTTTGATAGAGAACTATGATTGTGGTAAAAATAAAGAAATTTTGAACCCTTTGCTATCCAAAGCCTATCTCTTAGTAGAAAAGGGAAGCTTAAGTAAACTACTATCAAGGCCTATGCTTAAGACTGAAGTTGCAATCTAGCCTAATAGACTAGACTAAGGAATCTCACACTCAGAAATAATTTCTCTAAAAGGAAAGTTATAGGCTATATAAGTAATTAATAATAAAAATGGACCAAGGAAACCGAGTTAAAGACTATGACTTTAGAGAAATTATCAAACAAGTTCAGCTCTAAAAATGGCCTTATACAGTTCCTAAAATTCAATTGTAAGTTATATAGAGAATTATAATAATATTGGAGGGTACTTTTTCCTGCTAATGATAATGTTACAATGAGGTTTTTGAGAGAAACTTCTTGAAGGGAGATAAACAACTGTTAAAGGCAGCTGATGTCATGCCCTTCAATGTTCCATACTATCAAGAACTGTTTGTTGGAAACGTGTTCCATCAACTGCTTCAGAATGATACCTTTCTCTCAGTCATGAATTACAATGAAGATTGCACCTAACTCCCAGAGAGAAAGCACTTCTTTGGAGTCTTAGGCACCCTGCATCCCTAATATTTAAGCAACCTCATAAAAAACGCAAACAGATAGAGGAACATATCTAATGCTGAAGAAGAAAAGGTAAATAAGATACAGATAAGAGAGGATACATTCTAAATGATTCAACAAGAGCCATTTTTCTACAGTAATTATGACTATTAAAATTATAACTATTATAGACTCGAAAGGGAAAGCATTGCAATATCTCAAGCAAAAAGTAAAGCCAAGGAAGCAGAAATAAAAAGATAGATTCATGAGGTGAGTTAGAATTTCTCTGAGTATAAGTCTTAAGCAGACCTTGGCGGGCCGCGCAATATTATTAAGGAAGCTTAGAAATGATATAGCCATTATCTGGGAAAAGATCAGCCATGGACATGGAAATTGAGTGATTTGATTAAATTATTTGTATAATTATCCATGTCAATCATAATGCTCTGAAGCAATGTAATATCTCATTAAACCTAAATGCCGGTTAATCAAATTTCTAATTGTCTATTTAAACCCTTTCTATTGATTCCTTTATCAGCTTGAGGTGCTCTTCAGCATTAATGTTAAAGTTCTGGTGTACCATCTCTATCTTGTAATAATGTTTCACTTAAGAGAACACTTCTTCCATGCAGTGGATCTGAGAGGAGTTGGGAGCATTAAACACTATAGACTATCCATAGTCTGCGATTTGTTCCTACACTTTCTTGTTATGATGGGATCTTAAATTATCCCAGAAATCATTAATTTTTTATTTTCGTTCATTACAGATAAGTATTCCATCATCATCGAGATAATGTCCTCAATTTTGACCGACCTTTCTTGACTAAGTATCATTCGAGGCCCTCCTCCTTGCTTGTGCAGACGATAGCAACCATGGTTTCCAGTTTCATCCTCTCTTTGTTATTTACAAAATTGTGGTCCTTAATATACCAAGTCTTGGTCTCCACTTAATAGGCTTTGAAGAAGATCTTGTCAATATAATGATTTTGAATCCTTTATCGTTCTTTTCAAGCAGATTAGCAAACACCCTCGCCCTCGATAATTTTATCTCTCAGAGTTTGACTTCATCACCTTGTAGCTTAAATTGCTCTGCTTATATATGTACCAAATTTACGATGGTGATATCTTAGTTTCTGGAAACTTTTTATGGACGAAAAAGATCTCGTATATAGAGAGCATCCTCTCCATCGAGGGAGTGTATTGGTTGAAAGTAAAAATTTACATTATTTTAGAGTTAGTTTGGCCCTTGAGCGACGCGTGAAGCTTTCGCACTAACTTTTCGATATAAAATGATCTAAACATGCTTTCCTGGCTTAATAAACTGATATGCCGAAAATCTTTGATATTCCTTAAATAGTGAAAAATAGTGGATGATGGTCAGCAGGTGCTAAAGTCCCATAGCGAATGTAGATCACATATTCATTCATAGAGAGATCTTTTGGAAGCTCCATTTTTCAGAGTGTTCAAGCGGAGTGTTTTTTAAAATATTAAATTAATAAATTAAGTTTAAATATAATATATCATGATTATTATGAATCCTCCAAGAATATAATTAAATCTATAAAAAAGTATTAAAAGTTAATTAAGAATGTTTATTTGTATATTTCTGAAAAATACATGAAAATTATCAGATAAAATTATCGACAGAAAAAATAGAAAAATAAATAACTCGCAAAGGTGATTATATAAAAGTGTATCTTGATAAAAATAAATTTTAGAATATTAAAATAAATTAAAGGGAAACTTAAAATCAAATCATTGAGCAAGAAGATCAGACTTCAAAAGTGGAAAAATTTTAGGAGAATCTAAAATAAATAAATATTACGCATTATTATTTATGATAAAATTATAATAAAGATGTTACAAACAGCTTATAAAGATACAAATTCATATTAAAAATGAAAAATAAAGAATAAACAAAGCAATAAAGAAAAATTTGGGAATACAAAGTAAATAAAATATAATAATTATATTACCAACAAAATATTTATAATTTGTTGGTAAAAAATATTTATAAAAAACAGCTACAATAAATAAAATTAAGGAAAATATTAAGAACTTATTAAAATGCTTTGTCAAAAAAATTTAACTCGCTCTTTATAGAAGATTTATATAATTTAATTAAAAGAGGAAGTTCTCGTTTTTTTGTAATAAAAAATAAATAACCCAATTAAATATAATTATGGCACATTAAAAATTAAGTTTGTTGTGAGAGTCAATAAATTAAGAGTTTAGGGTTGGTCTCAGGGAGAAGTAAAGATTTCTTAAAAAGTGGATTTAATTTTTGTAAACTTAAGTTGAATGAATCATATCACTAAATGGTATAATATGATTGTAAGTATCTAGGCCTTATAAGTGATAGCTATGTTTTATAATAAGCTGTGTTGTACTTGGCAGTGAAGAACAAAGTATTCAGTAAGATTTTGAGGCTTAGCACTGAGAATTGTAAGGTGTGAGCTCTTAAACGAATTTAAAAGTGTATCAAAATGTTTGGATTTTGTTAGTTGAGAAGAAGATAATGACTGCCATGGGGTTCTTTGTGTTTTTTTATTTAAAAAATTTATATATTTTTTTAAATGACACTTTAAATCTTTATTTTCGAAGTGTCCTGAGGGTGGCCAAAAATGCTATAGAGAAGATTGTCTCGAGGTATATTACTAATTGATCATCCATTTACGTGGATTCGAAATCAGATTGAAGAAATCTTCCCTCATTAAAAAGTTAGATTCTTAAGAATTCAAGTGCCTTTAATTTACAATTCTTATAAAAGATAAAATTGTATTGTTAAAGTCATATAGATATTTTTTTTCTTTTATTGAGTAAAAAGTTTTATATTTACACCTCTGTAATAACTATAAATTACCAATTTTATTTTTTTTTATCTAGAGAATTTTTTAAATATTAATTATTTATTTTGTATTTTTTATCTTATATTTTGTATTTTTCCCTCTTATATAATCAATTTAGCAAATTTCTTTTTCTCATATTGATATTTTCTATATTATTTTTTTTATGCATGAATTTATAGATTAGTAATTAGTAAATACGTTTTTTAAATAATTTTTTCCATATTAAAAATCATAATATTTATAATTTATGAATATTTTTTAAGTTATTGATATTTTTGTAGCCTTTTTATTATAAAACTAAACACTCACTCTAGCCAAACATTTACTAACTTGTTTCGAATAAAATTAATGAAGAAATTATCATTTAAAATGTTTAGAGAGGTAGAGTATGTACCAGTTAAGGAGGAATTTAAAATAAGAAAAATATAATATGTAATCAAATTCAAATAAATTAAAATGTATTATTAACAGCATTTATTAAATTATTTAGAATATCAGTAGGAAATTAACAAAAGAACAGGTTTATAGTTTGGAAGTCATAATCTCATCGGATTAATTTGCCAATTTATAAGTAAAGAGTTTATTAATATCTATATTATAGAAATTTCTAACAAGTTTTTAAAAAGATCTTTTTATATCTTTCTTATCCTTACATATTGAAACACATTTGATATTAAATATATAATAATAATAATATGATCACACTGAGGTCTCTGGGACCCCCGATCAGAATTGCTTTTTAGTGCAAATAAGGGACAAGCCCTTTAGTTAATTGGAGATTCTCTCCCGTATACTGAGTCTTCATCTTCTTCTGTTGTTTCTTCTTTTTCCCCCTCTTCCTTTTCCTTTGTTTTTTCTTTGGTTGTTTCTTCTCTTGCCTCCTTTTCTGGGCTTAGAGTGAAGGATTTAGACTGTTTCTCCCTGATCCTTGAACTTAAATTATGTGTCAAAATGTTTGACATTGATTGAGAATTTGAGTTCCTTGGATGCAATGAAATCTTTGCATCTTGTAGTGATGAGCTATATGAAGTCACTCTTCATAAAGAATGTGTGTTTTTGAAGACATTTGATGTTGATTTCTACCTTATTTAGGTGTTGATGGTAGTCTGCTGAAACTGAGAGGCAACTGAGTTCATTCGCAGTGATGTTTTTCACAAGTATCACTGTCAGTAGTCTGAAAAATTAGGTTGCGATAGCTTTAGTGTCGTGCATTTAGCCTGTTTTTTCTTTTATCTCATCGCCTAATTACTCATCGTCCATGTTCAACCATGTTAGTAGGTCCTTCTTGGAAAGTTTTTATAGCATGGCATTAATGACATTGGAGAATTCTTTGATTTTCTCAAATAACGATGTGTTGATGGTGTTGAGCCAGATTGAAATGCAAGATTCTCTCGTGTCTAATCTCTCTAATAGTTGTGCTTTAGTGATAGTCTGCATATCTTTATAGTTAAAAGTTTAATGATTATAATCTTGGTCCTGATTTTTATTATTTAATACTCAATTTTAAGGCTCAACTTTTAATTATTAATTTGGTATTTAGTACTATCTTTTACCGATGACGTATTTGACGTTCGCATCTTCGCAAATTTTGCGGATGTGATTCCTGAATCTTTCTGAGTGCTCAGATTGGCTGTCTATGTAGAAGGTATGCTGACTTAGAGCTTTCCTCCATGGAAGTTTCTTGGTCGTAGGCGTCAAATTCTTGTTTTTCTTCCTGTGAGCTCCATTTATCTCCGTTCTCGGAGTATTGTACCTTTTTTGTTATTAAGTATTGGATTCTGTTGGAGTCATTGAGATTTCTTTCGTATTCTCGGTACTTTTTCTCGAAGTCTTCGAGCTCTTTTTGGTGTTAACTATCTTTGATCACATAATGAGCAGTATGGGCGACTTCTTGAGTTGGGGAAGCTAGTCTTTCGATTTCAGGAGCTCTGGTTTGTATTGGTGATGGTGAAGTTTGAGGTCTGATGAATCAATTGTTTATGGCTGCTAGTCTCAGCATCTGGAAGAGTTGTTGGGTCCAGAGCTAAACTTGGTCGTCCTTGTTTTCTTGGTTGTATTTAAGCTTAGTGAGGTGGATTTAGAATTTGTTAAGTATATTGTAGCCTTTCCTTATGAGCTTTCTTGCGATGAAGTTAGGATTTCTAGCATGTGTAGTCCCCATTGTTCTCTGCTGTTCTTTATGACATCAATTGTATATTAAGCTAGGTGATGTGTCTGGTTATTTTCGACATCTCCCTATATGATATCTCTTTGTTTTACTCAGTATGCCTATTCTGTGTTTCTTATTTAATTATTTCTTTTGATTGATATTAAATATATAATTTTGACAAATTAAAATGTATTTGGCAAGTAATGAACTATTTTTATTTTAATTATCTAATTGATTGGAGGAAGAGCATTATATGATTTTGTGGTTGTAATATCATATTTAGATCATCAAGATTGAGAAATTCGTTTGTCTAGTACATGCTTTTGAATATTTAGAAAAATTCATAGTAATCTTGATGTAACATTAAAACGCCTGAAAAGTAAAACTTTATACTACTTTTTCTTCAAATGAGAAAAGAGGAGAGAATGACTCAGCTATTGTAATATCGGATTAATAATATTTATGAATTTAATTAAAAGTAGATCTAATCATGAATAACTATTTATAGCACATGAGAGTAAACTATCACCAAATTTTATATAATATATGAATAAAAACAATTTAATTAACATCAAATTGCTTAACTTTTATAAAAGAAAAAGAATAGGATTGATAGGAAATTTAATAAGGAACTTTGAGCAATTTAAACAGGACTTACAATAATTTTAAGAATAAAAACTCATACAAAAAATGAATCGTAACGAGACTAATATCTTACTTTTGAATAATTTGATATTATATATTCATGATTTATTTAAAGAAAAATATAAGCAATTAATAATTGATTTAATAATAATAAATATGTGAAATATGTCTGAGCTGAAGATGGTGATCACTCAACAAAATATTTAAGTTAAAAAAAACATATCTATATATAATTACATTTGAGCAATAGGTTAGTGAAGTTCTTTGAGAGCGACAGACAGAATCCATTAAAGCCAAGACGATTGTCAAATATTTAATGACAACTTATTATGGCAGACTTATTTAAATTGTCTATAATAATGATCATTTAGCTCTCATGATTAATATCATACGCTAAAGTATACATAATTAATTTTTCCAACCGTCGGCAAATTAAAAAAAGTGCCGAAGGTTGAGGGCATTTTATAATTTAATTTAATTTAATAAAATTAAAATGATTAACTTGCACTGTTTCTAGAACTTTGTTGAATAGATTTAGGATTCAAAAATCCTTTTAAATTTCACTAATCTTAATTGATTTGAGATAGTCTATAAAGAATTATCTACCTGACATAAAAGTAAATATTAAAGTGTAATCTTCCGTAGAAATATTATTTTTAAATAATTTCATAGAAGTTTTTATATTCTTTAAGGATTTATATAGATCTTAAGGGAGTTCTGATGTCAATTAGGATTTTTGAATCCTAAACTCATAGTATAATTATTAAGAAATTCTTGTAATCAATTAGATAAATCATTGGATAAATACAATAAATTGTGAAATCGCAGCAACCGTCGGCACTTTTATAAAAGTGCCGACGGTTGAGAAAATGATCAAATTAAATGAGTTAAGCAAACTAAATGCTTAAGAGAATGAAGAGTGAATGAATATAGTTGTAAATTATTTTAGCTTTAATTTTGAATTATTATAATTTTTCCAATCGTCATGGACTTTATATAATATTAGGAAGACCAGAGAACTGAAAGGGAACAACACGAGAAGTATGAAAAGATGGTAGAATATATGAAGGAGAATGGAGAAATACTAACGCTTGACAATGAAACAATATTTGTCTTTATATATACTAATACTTATATATTCATTAAATTTTCATTTTTAATGAAAGTTTTCCTCTTATTTTTCATAATTATTAATATATAAATTTTAAACTTTAAAAGCTTAATGCCTTGCACTGAATATCTTAATTAAATATTTTTGAAGATTGCATGAAATGAAATGGTTTTAAAGCAAACTTTTATTTAAGATTTACATAGTTAATTAGTCAAAATTATTTTATAGATGAAAGAATTGAGAAGCTTTCAAAAGAAGATGGTAATAACTAAATGTACATGATGATAGTTCAAAATAATTTACTAATTAAGATGATAAAGAGTTTATTATGATTTTATAATGCCTTTCACATAAGTTAAGAATATAACTTAAATTATTTTATTTTATATTTTATACTTTAAATATGTCAGGGTAAAGTAGAAGGAGAAATCTACGTAGATAATTGAAATAATGTTATAATACGAATGAACTAAATAATTAAATTTGGGAATAAAGCTCTGCTGGAATTTATTATTTGTCTAAATAATAAGTATTCACAAAAATATCAATAATTATACATCATTTTATTAATTATTAATCTTTGTAACTTATCTTATGCAGTGCTATATATAAATATGCATTGTAAAATTTATAAAATATCCATAAAACTCAAGCAATCAACCCAAAAAAGGGAAACAAATTATTTGTCATTATAAGCTGTGTTCGCTTACCGAGGACATATATTGAAATTAAATTTTATTCTATAAAAGAATAAGATAACATGAGATAAATAAGTATTATCAATATATATTAAAAAATAACTATTTAAAATGGTCTATGAAATGAGGAATTTAACGAATTTCTAAGTTTAAATATCAATCTGAAAACATACCAATAAATGTAAATTAATGTTAAAAAATAATAGATTAATAAGTAAAAACTATTATTATAAGATAGTTTTGTTAAAACTCAGCAAGTATAGTGCCAAAAATATGTCAAAAATAAAAAACCCAAGAAGCTTATGCGTGAAAATTTTTGGGTAAAAGTAAAAGATATCACTTATAATTTCAAAGATAGGCAAGGGTAAGGAAGTGCTAAATATAATTTATTCTAATTAGTTTTTTATAAATAAATGGGCTTCAAAATAAAAATGTTCGCAATTGTAAGTTCAAACTGTAGCTATAGAATAAACACATTACAGTGATTTAAAAATTATTTTATTTCCAAATAGTGAATGTTAAACTATAATCATAGGTATCTTCAAACTTATTTTTCCAAGACCAAGAATAAAATATTATCAAGGGAGGGTTAGTTAAGGGATATTTATTAAAGATACATAGTTGCAGAAAAAATGAAACCAATTATAAGATATTTAGTCAAACAAGTGAGAAAGAAATTGGAGACAGAGAGATCTAGTCAAAACAGCTGGATTATATGGATATGACATCAGTTAATCAGATATTATTGAGGAGCATGGAAGTATTCGTAGATTGAGTAGAAATATACCTTCAATAAATTACTTTCAATCATCTCAATAGTTAAATAAATTATAAAATTATGAATAGAGGTAGCTAACTCAAAAATTAGCAAATGTCATGCTCTTAAATATATATTATAGGAATAAACTTAATAAGGTAGATAAATATTCTGTTAGTAGATGCTTTAAGATGCGCAGTAGAAATTAATTTATTCAGTACTAGCTTGAACAATAACAGGGATGAAACCAAAAATGTCAAAGACACTAATTTTATCACTTTTGACATATTTATATATTTCTTTTATGATTTATTTATATAAATATATAAATATTGAATGTAATTTTATAAATAATGAATATAATTTTAATCAATAAATAGAGCAATTTGAGAAACTATTAAAATCAAGCATTTTAAGAAATTGAAAAACATTTAGAGTGAACAACAAAAAGAAAAGTAATAAGTAGAATAGTATTTCTTCAAGTGCATACTTTAAATATAATTATACTAGCGATAGGAGTAAACGAAGCTAGATGCAAATGATAAAATATGACAATAAATATTTAAAAATCAAGCTGACTTGGAAGATTAATTAATAATTCAAAGTCATATTTCTAATTATAAGGCAATGATACACCAAAAACAAGTAAGGTAAAATTTTTGAATAAAATAAAGAATTTAAGTTAAATTAATGAATATTACAATCTTGAGTTGTATTTTCATTTCCGATTGAGACAAATTCTTCACAGGCATTGTTATCTCTAGTGAATACCTCACAGTAATATTCATTGGGGAGCAAAGTTTTAATTATATCTATTATTTCTCTTGGTTTTTCTGAGTTTTCACCTGGTATTGATTTGATTATATCAGAGGTAGTGAATGGTTGAATCCCTGCAGGTGGTGTTCCCTTAAATCCTACTAAGCAAACTTCCTTATTTATTATGCCTTAAATGAAAACCCATTCTATTCTTGAATTCTGAATGTTTTCCTTCCTTAATCCGAACCATTGAATCTATAACTCTATAATAAAAATATGATTAAATTACTGAAAAACTCTTACGTATATCATTTTTCTAACATATATGCAGTTGACTCAATTAGTTTCTGAGCGACAGTCCACATAAACATGTAGCCGTTATCTTGAAGATGTTCTATTTCGAGATTAATTTAAAAAGTTTTTGACTTCTTTATTTTAGAAATCAATTCCCAAAGAATAATCGAGTTCTAAAGCCCCATATCTTTTTCCTCTCAGTTGTAAATGAGTGTCCCCGATAATTTTTAATGAATTCTTCTCAAAAACATCTACATTTATCTTTATCGAAGGTGTTTAAATGTTGAAATTCTTTAATAATTGAATTTGCTTTTGCTTCTCTTTCATTGATACTATAAATTGCTTATGAATGTAAGTGCTAAGTTCATCTTATCTATTCTTTTTTTTATTAAACTAATTTGAAATCAACCTCGTTGATATTGTTTAACTTTAATTATAATATATTTTGTTTATTATGAGATCCTCATTAAAAATTTTGTAATATTTCTCAAAAGTTTAGATTAGAAATTTAAGTGTTTTTTATATTGAAATTCGTTCATTAGGTATTGCTAAGTTGGCAAATCATTTTAATATTATTCTTATATTTGTTGAATTTTATTTTGAATGTTGTTATCAGTAAATTCAATCACTTAGATTTCTTTCTTTGCAGACTTTTTAATATATTTGTATTTTTTTAAATCTTTTTCAGCTTATTTAGTGTATTGTACTATAATATTTTTTGCTTGCTATGACTCACTAATAATTTTGGAATTGTTAATAAAGTGTAAGATTATTTATTTTTAAATCATCACTGTTTGTAAAAGTTGATTATTGTTAAGATTGTCTCTCCTTTAAATTCTGTTACCTAATTAAATTTCGCTCTATTCCAAAAACTATTGAATTGTTAAAGTTTAATCTGATAATTTTGAATCTTCATTATCATCTTCATTATGTTCTTTGATTCTATTGTCAGGTTCATAGTTAATTAATTCTGTTTAATCTTATTTTTGTTTTGATTTTGGTTTGTAAATCGCTTTAGATCTTATTGTCCTCTTTTCAAGTTCTTGGCACTTTATTTAAATGTCCATGACATCTCTTCCCAATTAAACTTTAAAATTATCAAAAATTCCACTTTCTCCAAGTTCTTTATAGTGACACCCAACAATATGCTACTTGATTTTCCTGCCACAGATATCATTGCTCTAAACTTTCTTTTTTAAACAGTAAATGCATCTGTACAAAACTCTGCCGCAAGGAACTAAATTATGATCTCCTGCTGGCATAATTAGTTAGTTTTATGTTTTTCACATTAAAGTTCTATAAGTCAAACTATAAGTTTAGTTTTTGTAATTAATATTTTATTTGATTTAAATGTCAAGAGCTTTTAAGCTATTTATAAATAGCCAAAAATATAGAGCAAATGTTTAATTAGGTTAAAAATTAAAAGAGAATGAGCATGCAACTTTAGAAAATGGTAGAATTCTATTTTATAAAATTTTAATTACTTTTATTTCCAGTTTTTACATCAGCTAAATTTTTAAATAATTATTTAATTTAAACGTACAAGATTATGAGTTGCTATCCAAAATTATCTAAATAGTTAATTAGTTTTAAACTTAATTATAAATTAACAATCAATTAAATTATATCGAAAGTGATTTTTAAACCCTAATAAAAGTATATATTTTTATAATAATAAAAAGCAATGAAATATATCAAGTTGTTATCTATAAAAATATAAATTTTTAATAATAAGCCTGAATGAGAAGTTTATAATTACTTAATTTTAATATTAAAAAGATAATAAGTTAAGTAAATGTTTTACATACTTACCTCAATCTTCTTTTTTTATATTTCAACTATAAGTTAAAAAATTAAGTAAAAGCCTATATAATACAGTAGTTTAAAATAAAAATCTTTTTAAAGCAATAATCTATGTTATAAGTATAAATAATTAAGAAATGAAATTATGGATAGTTGTGAATGCGAAAAATCTCACTTAAAAGTTAAAATATATAAAAATTATAAATCTAAAAGAAACCGCATAGCTATGCGGTTCTTTTATAACTTAAAAAATATAATAGGAAATTGTCTTAATAATTTAAATTTTTTTAAAGATATCACCTTCATAAATAGCTGATGTGAACTTTCTCGCTTTATATTTTTATAAATTATTAAACTTAACCAATTCTCATTAGTTTAGTGAGATTTCCAAAGATCTTTATAATCTTTTATTTTCACAGAAATTATTAACAAAATTTTTTCAAGAAATTGTCTTTAATCATTTTGCTTAGCATCTAGCCAAAATAATCTGAATATAATTTATTATTAAATTTTCTTCTTTAATTAATTAGTTAAAGTTTGATTATAAGCCTTTATTTAGGATTCATTTGCAAATACTTGAAGTCTTTATGATATAATTTACACTTTTATACTTTTTTAATGCTATTTTGAAAATTAGCAACATTTGAAAATTTCAAAGATGATTGTATTAATGGGATAGTTCGGATCAAACCCTTTAGTAAAGTTCAACTACCTAATTTTACTTTTAAAACAGAATAATAGAAATATTTTACTTTAATGTGGAGAAAGATAGTCTTATGTTCTTTATTCCAGAAAAGAAATTGTTTGCTAGAACTTATATTTGTGAATTAATTAGATAGACGATCTATTATGAAATTTTCATTTATAATAAAAGCTCTGTTATTCATTAAAATTTTATTAGTGTTTCTTCATACATCTTTCAGTACTATGTGATCAAGAGCTCTAACAACACATTTGTGAAAGCAAGAAGATGCCCAGTCTACATTCCTAGTTAATATAGCTTAGCATAATTCTACTATAACTAATTCCTTAATGTAAATCTTTCTACCTTCCTTTGTTATCATCTTCTTTTGTTTTCCAAAGGCTTCTTTGACACTCTTACTAATAATTTTTTTCTCTTCACTTAAGCAAAAAACTGCTCGATCGTAGCTAAGATGAAGTGATAAGGGCCCAGAAACATAACAGGAATTTTAAGCTCTTAGAGTATACTCAGTAAGTAAACACTTCTATGGCAAGAAGCATTGTCAATCATAAAAATATGACTGCTTCTCCGCTGAGGGTCCTCCTTTGACAGTCTAGCCACGAGGTTAAGAATAAAATAGAGAACAGTTTTGCTGTGAGTTCTTCCTGAATTAACTGAAAAATAAGCCTTGTTATTACTACTAAGACCAGCTATAATGCTTATATCATTCAATCTTATTGAAGAAGTAGTGTGATTGAGAAGACCCTTCTTGCCCATCTTTTTGTCTGATTTTGGCTAAACCTTAGCAAACTTTCATCAATACTGATTATTACCTTATTTTCTGTAAGATTCTTTAGAAAGTAAAATGCAGCATTTTATCTCTCAATCTTTGACTTCATCATATTAACCCTATTGCTTATATAGTAGCTTTTTTTATAATTTAGTTTCTTATTTTCCTTTAAATATCTCCTCAAAGAAGACAGTGATATTAAAATTCCCAAATGAGACTCTATCTCACTGTGTAGCCATTATCTACTCAACTAACTATCTCCACTCATAATTCTTTCATCAATCAAACATTAAACATTTTAAGTAAATTTGCTATATTATTTTCTTTGACTACCTTACAAAGACTCATTTTAATCGTCATACTCTTTGATTATTTGTTTTACTTTCATGTAGCTCATGTTATAACGTTTCGTAAGTGTTGAAATGGGCACTCCATATCTAGTGGCTAGGTGATGAATATTCTAATTTAAACTTTGTTGTTTTCTTTGTAAAATTTAAGTAGTATTCTAATGATTATTAGAACATCTCCTTGCCTCCAAAGAAGAACCTTGTTTATTTAGAATGTAAAATTCTTTTTCAAAATAATCTTTAAGTTCTACATCAACATCCTCATTAAGCTAACCTCTGTTTAGAAATTTATCCAAAAGTTAAGTTGCATACAAAGTATTTATGCCCCTTCGCTTCTTAAAGAAAATTAAGGCTCTAAGGACACTATGTGATATTTAATCTCACAAAAGTCCTTATTATTCATTTGAATTATTTATATCGCGGGATGACTATCTCCTAGGATCTTAAAACACCTGCTGCTGAATATGGTCTAAGGTCAAGGCTTTGACTCGATGGTCTAAAGAAGACAAATCTTGCTACGATAACTTAAAGACTTTTATGAGTTAAGGGCCTGAATCTCCTATCTCTAGCAATGTCGAAGTGAAATACTGATGCAGCTCTTGGCCGGCATCCACAATTTCTTGATCGCTTTCGCTTGATGAAGAGGGACTTTCATAGGTGTTTTTAGTGGGCCCACGCTTGCGCTGAAAGTAATCTGATATCTTCGATGTTACAGATTTTAGTTTTTTCAATTCTTCCCTTAAGGTTTTAGTTTATGATGAGCGGCAAAGGATTTCTCTATAGAGAATTATGTTTCACAGAGAAATATTCTTCTATTAACCTAGGTTCCCCTGTTTAATTAATAATAAAATATGATTTATTTGTACTTTATAATTAAATAATAAAACTAAAGATAATTGACAACAAATTCTCTCATAGACCACAATATGAATATTGCCTAAGTGAAGATTCATCAAATTTGCTAAAAGGTAGGCTTTAAGAAAGAACTTTAGGATTTTCTCACCCAAGATTGCCATGCTTATCTTCCCAAGTTGACTTGCACAAATATTTACTTTTTGAAAAGCATAATAAACGGAGAAAAAAATGTAAGATTCTCATTTTTAACAAACTTTAGTATTTGAAGAGGACTGAAGTTATCGTTACTGCTGTACCCCAAATCGAAGCACTTAGCGCTGATGATTTCCTAAAGTTCGAAGAGAATTGAAAAGATATGCTCAAGTATTTGCCAGACTAATGCGATTGAATCCATCTCGACAAGAGATGGATCTGTGATTTCCTAATGACCATTAACAGAAATGGAATCAGCGATATGGTTCACTAAGCGAAACAAAAAAGGCTCGATAAAATGAATAAAAGCTAGAATATTCTTGTAAATATGAGGCCAGAATTTGCATAAGCCCTAAACAACTCCCTCTAATTTAGTTGTAAGCCTTTTTGTTTTGATCGTACTTTAGAGCAAAGAGGAAGATCAGCTTTTCTACTTAAGGAAACCTCACAGAGAAAGAGAATATAGAGAGATATTGAAGAAGTTAAAGGGGAGGAGTCACTATTGAATTAGAGCAAGCAAAAATACTTAGAATAAAATAATAGAGTGCGCCAAGAGATATTGATAAAATACAAAAGATTGGGAAATTAATTAAACAAAAATACAAAAAAACGGCATATATTTATTAAACTAAATTTAATCTAGTATACAAAAAATGAAATAAATAAGTGCATTAATTGAATAATTGTGACTTTTGAAAATAGTGCTATTTATTTTGCACTTTTAGTGAATTTTTAATAATTTATTTCTCAAATCAATTCTGATTCTGCGAAGAACCTTCTCATGAAGAAATTTATTATTACATTTATAAATTGAAGATTTTACTGTTTTAAGCTAAATTTGTTTGATTTATTAACCCCCGCAGTTTAACAACCCTAATTAAATAAACAGTTATCTAAAACTTGATTTATTATGAATTATTGAATCTTAATCATCGAATTAACATATTTTAATGCTCAAGGGATATAAAATATAAACTTACCTAGAGAATAGAAAGAATAAAGGGTTAACTAAAAGAGAGGTTTTTCATCCCTAAGCAAAGTATTAATCCATTTCAAATTAAATTTACTTAAAAATTAATTTTATTACGTTAATTAATGATTTTAAATAATTTTTTAATTTTGAAGATTTATTATTGATAATGACAATCCAGGAGTAAGTGGATGAGCTAGCAGATTACAAGAATTTAGTCATACAGCTCCATGAAGCAGGCATCATCAATGAGGATGGCAATCCACTTTAACAAAATAATTAAGAAAATAACATATAAAATTGAATAGGAATAATGCACAAGACAGATAAAAGCTGTGTGTTTGTTTAACTTATTTTTTTAAAAGAACTAATTAAATGCAAAGTACTCTATTTAAATTAACTTCACTTATTACTCTACTTAATCAGTTGTTCAGACTACGTGTACGTTCTTGGATCAAGTAATCCTTTTATTCAAAAGGTTTGCAGATGGAAATGGTTTAGGCTCAGCCAAAGTGAAATTCACTTTCTATTCTTTTGGTGGTCTTTTTAAGGGAATTTTTACTTCACTTTCTTCTTATTTGTCAACAATTTACAATGACTAATTTGCCTTGTCAATTTTAGAATGCTACTTGGCATCTCTTTTCTTTAAGCAACCATTCTTAGGTTAATTATCCTTTTGCTTAAGGATTGATTGAGACTTTAATATTTTGGACTGAAGATGCTTCTGACCTACCGATTAATCCTCTTCGCTCTTCCTTAATTCTTTCATGCTTACTCTGGCATCTACCCCGGAAGTTTAATGTTAGACTACTTTTGCAGCTTCTTGTATATCACTCTTCTAATAGTCTAGCTTACAAATTTATTAATTGACGAAGTTGGAGGGCTCTTAGGTAAATTATTTGGCAATAGGTTCATGTGGCTTATCATCAAAGGCGCTAACTTCATTTTCTTAATCAGTTTAGTTTGAACCTCCATCGACAACCGCTTTATCTTCAAGTTCATTTAATTGTGGGTCTGAAGTGATCCGCTCGATTAGTTTGACAACGTTTACAACTTTGAGAATCTTATGTGCGATTCATTTTCGATAAACTCTTGCTAAAATTGAATAGACTTTTCAACCGTATCTTAAGATCCTCCCATCCAGAGTGCATGCCTCTCTTGACCTTTGTTCTCTAAACGGCCCACCCTGCCTACAATTTGCTGATTGATTTTCTTGTAGAAAATATCGGTGATTATTAAATATATACCACCATTCTCTTCTATTTCTCTTGAAGAATGAAAGACAGTGCCCCTACCCTAGATTTCAGATACAAGAAACACCCCGTAACGCTTGTTAGTATTTTGGATATTGAATTTCTCCTCCAAGTAGGCATCTGCTTTAGAACCTTTAATGCCTTTCATGCTGAAGAATTAGAGCTCTTTAACTTTTTTTTGAATAATGCTCAATTATCAGATATGAAGTAGATGCTACGATGATAAGTGATGTGACTAGAGTTTGCTTCATTGATAGCTCATAGAGATATTTGCAGTATTCAGACTACTATTATTAAAAATCAAATCTTAATGGTGGGTTTTCTTATTAGCTTTCAATGAAATCAGATTTGGGAATTTAACCACTTGTACACCAAAAGATGAGTCCAAGCACGTTCATTCTTTCTAAGTGAGTACTCATCCAGTTAGTCCAATTAATTTTCTCGCTCTTTTCAAATGATTGATAGTTTTGAACATTTATTCTGGCTAGCAGTCGAATAACAACCAATAATATTCATCCAAATTACTATTGAGCTCCCCAGTTATCTCAGGAAATTTTCATCTTAAGTGAGACAATCAAAATGCTTTTGCGTCATAAAGTTAACATCAAGCTTATCCTCAAATTAATTTTAGTTCATATTTAAGCCACTCTTAATAATAACATCTGAAAATCGTTTTCGTCTCTCAAGACTAAATAATCGTTCTTTCCAATAAAGATAGTACTTTTCTAGTTATCATTTGTTAAAAGAATAGCAAGAGTTGGGCACAGCAAAGTTTTCCCATTATCAATACCAAAGTTATAAAATTGATAAGGCTTAGCATCATGCAGAGAATAGTTAATGCAGAGTTTTTGAAGTGATAAAACAAAAAACCCAATAGACCCTCAAACTTTCCCAGTGATTCTGATTTAACCAACTAGTTTTCTTAAAGTTCGCAGCAGTATTAGAAAACATCTTTGTTTTGTTTATTTATCTTATTGAGCTAAACAATCCTCTTAAAAAACTACTAGCCCGAAAAATCCTCAACAATCTTGGCGTTCTTTAGAATTGCTTTCAAGGAGTTTGTGTTACCATTTATTAAATCATACTCATCATCCGGTCTGTTCGAAATGCCTTTTTCGAGTTGAATAATTGTCACTTAATCTATCACCTCGAGGATTTCCAGGAGCTTACTTATCCACCTCAAATTTCTTTCTTTTAGCTCAACCAAAAACTAAGAAATAAGCATGGAAAAATCTGATTGGTACAGATATTCCCAATTTTTAATGAAAATATCGCTAATGTGTGAAATCAGCTTGCCAAGATCTGTAGAACTTTACGCTTGACTCAGGGCACTGATCTATACAAAATGCCCAACTGAATTGATAGGAATATCACGAATAAGTCTAAGGCCATGGTCTTGCTTCAGAAATTGAATAAAAGGTTTGTTGAGGCATTACAAAGTATTAGGTAGTAATCAAATGACCTAAGGGTCTATCTTGAAAGAGGTGAAAGTGCATCTCATCAAAGGGATTATACCAATATCTAATATGACCAACTCTTCTTGTAAAGTAGCAAAGGCTTCGATTTCATTGATGAAAATGTAATTGGCTAGACCAAGAGTCTGCTCTAAATTTGGTCTTTAAGCTATAAAATTCATCGCATTCTTTAAAAGTTCTTGATCGATTAGGATTAATTCGTATTTTGTAGAATAAATGGGATTATACATAGAGGCGGGTCTTGATTTACAGATCCACCTTAGAATTCACAATTAATTCATGGATCAATCCAAACATCCCATCATAGAAGTTTGATGAGCAGATTGTCTTTAAATTTATCAAAAATTCAAGCAAGCTCAAGCTATTCCTTAGGCTTATTGTCTCTAAGAACTAATATCTCTCTTATGGCTTGAGAAGCATATATTCTCTTAAATAATTCGAAGTGATCTCCTACTGAATCTTCGCTCCGTAAATGACTTAGGGAGTCTGTGATGTCGAAATACTAAGGACATCGTTCTAGCTTGCGTTTTATCTATGAGGGTATGAGCCCATTTGACTATAATCGACAAGTACTTTTTAAGGGCAGTCAAAGCTTTTCAAAGATTTAGCTTACATTGATTTACAGTGTCCTTTTGCAGTTCTATTCAATACATACTTATAAACCTTGACAAGTCACTGGAATTTCTGAGTTTCCTGAATTCTTCAAGGTCAAGAAGTTGCTCAATGTTGTAATTTGTATGGGGTAGAAGAAGCTTGACTTTTTCAATAAGCTCTGGATATTCTGTGCCTTCATACTTAGGCTTGCGTCCTCTTTTTTTGTTTGCGAGTAGGTTTAGTTTTTCATCTTGTGAACCTATTTAAAAAAGCAGGAGTGTCTACTTAAGATTGTTCGTTCGATTAATGAAGAAGAGTTTATATCTCTTTAAGTGAGAAGGTATTAACTCTTTTAGGGAGTCTTGGGATGCTCTTTCAAATTTGTTGTTTGACATTTAGAAAGGGGTGGGAAATTTAAAGTTTGCGGCTAAAATCTTAATTAAAAATTAATGAATTTACAATTATACTAAATTGATTCTTATTTAATTTCTAGTGAAACTAAGCACAAAGTAAGGGAAAAATTACTTAATCTTCACTTTTTCTACCAAAATAATGATTGTCACAATCTGAGATATTCCAAGCATCTCTATTACTAGCAAACCGGTGAATTCCTTTGGCCATTATGCAAGAAGTCCTTTTATTTAAATAAATACAGGGCCAAAATCAATTAGAAATAATTAAGAATTCTTAATTAACTTAATTAAGAAATTAAGACTTTATAAGGGCATCGACATAGTTAAAGGCATTCACACTCGTAATAATGGTCTTGCCATTGAAATAAATTGTACACAGCATTGATAACTTTCCTTTCATCACTAACCACAAGTGTGAAATTCGAAGGCTCTCGACTTATATAACTAATGGGGGTACAGCTATAGTCTGAATCAAAGCAATAGGAAGAGAATATCTTTGAAAATGGATGGGCTACCTAGTGAATATAAAACGATAGAAGGATTTTGAAGCAAGATAATACAATAAAATAGGTTCTAACTAAAACTAACCTACAAATCTGGTCAAGAAAATGAGTTTTTATAAACACGGGGTTTTATAAATATTAATCCATGAATTCTTGTTTATATACTTTGCAATGCTTTACTTAGTGTATTCATTTGAATTTAAATTTCACTTTTTTATTCAAAAATTTTACCTTATCAGGATTTCATATATATATAAAGTATTGAATTTAAATAAACATCTTTTATACTTTTCATATTTATCAGAGTTGCTGCTAAAAACACTTCTAATGACTTTGCGTAGAATATTTTTACTTGATTTTATCATTGTTTTTAGATATATATTTTTGTATATTTTATATTAATAAAAATTTTACTTAAAATTGTTTTGAGTAATGCTTTAAAATCAGTGACTATCAAGCTTTTAATTATATAATTATTATATGTAGTATGTTTAAACTAAAGTTTATCAAAATTAATTATAAATATAAAAATAAATTAACCATAATACAATCTTTATAGGTTTAGATGATTCCATTAAATTTATAATTAAATTCATTATAATTATTTCGGTGATTCAGTTTGGTTTTATAATTAATCTTTGATGTAAAAAATGATAAAATAGGTAATTTAATGCTTTTTCCTTATTCTTTTTAGAATTATGATAAATATCTTTTTGGTTTAACAATGTTGATGAGAAGTATTGAAAAAAATGTTAAAACTAACTGTAAAAAATAATTAAAAATGGAAGATTTTATAAGTAAAAGTTTTCTTTCCTTCTAAATTATGAATTAAAAGTGTATTATGAATCATTTTTTTCTTTTTTTTTAATTTGTATAGACTATGATAGAAATTTAATGGTAAGTAATTATAGTATAAAAAAATTTATAAATAAGTAAAGAAGTCATAGAGAGTTTGCCATGACTATTAAAACAGTCAAAAAGGAAGATCCAGGTTTAAACAGGAAAATTTTATCAAGCAGAATTCAAGTAAAAGAAAGAATATGAATAATAATAATATATTGAGTTATATTTGATATATCATGAGGGATATATTTTCAAAGAAGTCACAAATAAAAAAAAAGAATGAGATATGCAAGAATAGGTAGTTAAATTTATTATTAATGGAGCAAGATGAGTAGTATTTCCAAAACTAAACATAATGATAACAGAAAGAGAGGTTAATTATCAATTGGATAAAGCTGAATAAAGCACGGAGATTAGTGCGGCAAAGTATTACATCATTGTAGATATTGGTTCAATGTAAATTAAATATTTTTATTTTAGATTCTTTGGGTTGTTATTCTAATGAAAAGTAATCATGTTTAAATCATTAAATTAAATTAAATATTCATTAATAAATGAAGTTAAAATAACAAAGTAGTTTAACTAATTGTTAAAACAAATTAATATAATATTTTATTTTTAAACTCATTATTATTTATGCTATTCTTATTATTGAATTTAGGGAGCTTATTTCAGAGACTTCGAGATTTCCAATAAGAATAATTCCCTGGACAATCCATCTATTAATTAAGATTTTTAGTATTAAGGTTATGACCAAGCAAAGCAAGAGAATTTATTACCAATAATAAAATACTATGAAAGAGCTACGAGATGTTGGGAATATAACTTAACTTACTCGTAATCAATCAAAGTTAGACATTGAAAATAAATCAATTATTGAATTGCTTAATCTGTTAACTTACTTTTGAATTATAATTATTAATTTAGATACTATTTTCCTATTACAATTGAAATAAGTATATGATAAAAGTGCTTCATAGTTATATTGCATAAATTCCTTCAATTTAAGTTACTTATACTCATTAAGAATGCGGGTATTTCATTTATTTATAGATTTTAACAAATTTAGGTAATGATTAAAATAATAGAAGATTTATTATTCAATTTTTTAGAGATAAGGCACTAAGGATTTCAACAAGTTTGCATTTCTATGAAATCTAAGAGGATTTTTTTCAATTTGAGTGTCCCTATTGGACAATTATATTGTGATGGGATTGAAGGAAAATTAATTTAATATTTAAATAGCAGCCAAATAGTAAAACTAAACTATCTAATAATTGATTTATATTTTCCATATGAGAGCTAAGTTGTAATCACAATAAAATGTTAGTAATTGAATGTGAAGTATGACCAATTGAAAGAGATTATTGAGCTAAAAAGGATGCTAAATCCCCATTAAATTATGAAGAAAAGAGCAGGCAATGCAAGAACAATTACACTAGTAAATATTTAAGATGAGGATAAAATTCAATTTTGTGTAGAAATTGATAAATTTAATATTAGAAATAATCTAATAAAATCAATTAATTTAATTAATTATAATTGATTGATAATATTTGCTATTCATTTAATTGTCTTCTCATAACAACTCAAACCAATGCTGTTGAGACACATCTGGTAAGTATGAATGAGAATCTCATGAACATTATAGTGAAGATATGTAGGAAGCAAATGATTAGGAATCAGATATTACTATGAGAACCAATAACTTTAGGATACTTATTTTTATCTATCACTTAAGTACTAGATATAAGTTATCATACTCATTATTATCTAAGTAATGCAGAAATACTTAAACATAAAGAATATTTTAATGTATTTTTACTTGTTTTAAAAGATATATTTTCTTTAAAAATCTATATCAAAATAAGACATCTATTGTTGAGATGAATTTATGATTAAATTTATCACTGTATAACTTAGTATAGAACTTATAATTAATTATTTAATAATATCAAATCTATGGTGAAACAACTAATTTAGCTTGAAAAGGTATAAGATTAAAAAATATTGTATGAGTATTAGTTGATACTTGCCCGAGGTTAATAAAACATTATAGTATATATAAATTAAGCACATTAAGTTCACTTATTACACTGTCGGAATTTAAAGATAAGAATAAATCACACTTATCGAAGATAGATCAAATTGGATCTTATATTTTATATATAAAATAATCCATAAAAGAAATAAAATTTAAGCAAAGAAATTATTCTTAGACAACTTTATATTCATTTTTTTAAAATGAAATTATTAATTTTTCCCAAAAACACGTAAATAAATATTAACAAAATCTTAATTAATTAATTTGATGCTGGAAAATTTCAAACTTAGAATCTCCTAATTTTAATTTTAAGATGATAGAGGTAGTTAATAGTATTTAATTTTCAAGTGGTATATTTATATACTATAAATTCTAACAAATAATGTCAATAATTGAGCATAGACTTGATATTTATTTTTCATTCTTATAAAAATTGAACCAATAATTTTCAAAAATAATTATTGCAAAACCCATCTTTCACTATAGAAGGTAAATTAAAAAATCAAATGCTTCTAAGATATGCATTTACAAATAAAGTTCTTGAGAAGATTTCATTGACAAAATATAAGTTAGATTATAATGTTTTATTTATAATTTTAATGCATTTTTTAACATTAAAAAATAACTAATAAGCCATAAATTAATTTAAAGTAAAGAAAGTGCATATTAAGTCATAATAAACTACTAGTTACTTTAATGTAAATCGCTAAGAATTACTTATTTATATACAATACAAGAGACTTTTACCCCAATATTTAATATAAATAACTTCAATATACAGCATGTCAAATGCATATTTATCAAATATGTTTACATTTATTCAATAATAAATAATTGCTTGAATATCAAATCAAATTAAAATAAGTTAATAAAAAATTATATCTTAAAACTGTATATTATAAATTATTGAATCTGATTAAACTCAATTTATATCTCTCCAGAGATATAATAAATTTATACCGCCAATGATATATTCAATATAATTTAATTTTATTACCAAATGTGCCCAATATAGCTCAAATAAACCAGCTTTAAATGCATCTAATTTTATTAATTAATTATTATATTTATAAATTAATTAATATATTAAATTGAATTTAATAATTTCTAAGGTATTCGTACAATACTTAATCTATTTTTATTAATTCATATTTTAATAAGATCTGAAAACTCACTTGTAATTTTATTAAAAATAATGAGTACAACACACTTAGCATTATATCTGATTTCCTATTTTGATTTCTTACCCTATATTTAAATATCTCTAAATGATATTTAATTTTAATATTTAAAATTTTCTGTCTAAATATTCTAATTAATGTCTGGAGACATCATTAAAAAAGGATAACTAATATTGAAACGCTTTAAATAAGGGATAGAATAATAAAAATATGATAACTCCAAATCAGAAGTATATTGAATATATTAGAAGATTGATAAACACAGAATATTATAAATCAAGAGAAATTAGAATATATAATTTATTGTACGAGAGAAGGAATATCTACAAAAGTTTGAGGATAAATGCAAATTAATTCAAGAAATATAAACTAATAAAGCCTAAAACTACTGATTTCAATATAAATAGTAGTAGTTTTAAATATATAGAGTTTTAATGAGAATATAATGATAAAAAGCCTGATAATTATTGAAAATATAATGCTTCACATGCTATCCCTAAATTAATAAATTTTAGACTATTTTTTCATTTATATTAAGGTTGATTTATAGCTTTACCATATTATCATCATAAGATTATTTGAAATTAAGCTATTTCACACAATTTTGACTCATTATTTTCATTGTAACATCGGAAAGCAAGTTGTAGAGGATTGACTTTGCTATTTTTGAAATTGTCCTTGGGCCGGACCTTTCTACAATAAATTTAAATACAACCTCATAACTACTAAAAATACCACACTATAATGATTCTCGCCAACTAGAGTTAGTTGAAAACAATAAAAACATATATCTTAATACTTAAAAAGTTATAGGAGAAATTCACAACTTAAAATTTGTAGATGATTTTTTTCTATCAATCATGTTAAATATAAAATTTAAATGTATAGGGATTTCAAACTATCAATATATTTCTGCCACTAATCTCTTGGAAAATATTTTGAATTGTGAAGTTTTTGCTAGTTTATCATCCTACGAACCACAGCTAGCTTACAAATTTTCCAGAAAGAGAATTCTTCTTTCGTACTGTTGATACTTTGATTGAAAGAATCAGTTAAAATACATAAAAAAAAAACAAAAAAATTATTAATTGTCAAGTTTTTAATATGCAAATAATTAAATTTTAATTCTTGATAAAGTCTTTATTATTTTTTAAAAATAAATTATATTGAGTTATTCATTTATATTTTATATTATTATAGTACGAAGTAGTAGGAATATTATTTTTTTTCTACTACTTACCAACTATTAAATTTATATATTTATATTTAATTTATTATAATATTTGCAGAAATGATATTGAAAATACTTTTATATCAGTTTTGATATTTAATACTTATTTATGATTTTTATATTTCTTAAATTCAATATATTTTATAATATATAATTTTTTTTAAAGATCAGTTTCTATTTTAAGACTTTAAAAAAAGCTATATGAATCTTACGAGTATAAATAAATTTTATTGAATTTTAATCGAAAATTTTTTAATGATAGAGAAATTTATTTCAACTGCTCTTTTTTATAGTTTAAATAATAATATTAATTTATGATTGTGACAAAGTTAGCAAATATATATCATTTTTACAACTGGTACCAATATAATTAAAAAATAAATAATATACTTACTTTTTCATTCTTGATCTGTATATTTCTCATGTATTCTAGATTCTATAGTTATTTTTACTGAATCTTAGATGAATGATGGAAGAAGCTTATAAGAATCGATGTTCTAAACCTTGAAAAGATTGAAAAAAAGCAAGGAATACCAATAAGAGAAACCTACCTCTCTGAGAATTAAAAGTATTCTTACCTCACAAGTAAGCTGTAAATTCATGACTTTGTAGGGAAACCTAGAATTGGTATATATTTATGAATGAGGATGCTGATGTTCACTGATAGAGAAATAAAAAATTCTTCATTAAGTGATAAAAAAACCTTTATAAATACGTCTAAAAGCCAGATAAAATAAATTTTGAAGCTGGAACTGGTTCAAAGTAAAGAAATACAGATCCTAATTAAGAACTAGAGAAAGAAGAAAGAAAAGCTGAATACATTTAAGAGTTCATTTAATATATGAGATAATTCATTCATTTAAATCTTAGCATTGATTCATCTTTCTCTCAAATTATTGTTATATACAATTTTATTAAAGCTGAAATGAATATGATTCAAATCTACTTTATCGATGGGCGAGTCATGTATAAATTGATACACCAACAAATACTTGTTGTGAGTATTAAATTAAATCCAGTAGAATTTTATTCCAAGGATTTAAGGAATTAATTCTTTTTAATCTTTATCTTATGAACAGATAGGTAATCAACCAACAGGATAACTTCTTATTTTCTATATTTCACTCTTAGCTTTTGTATGAATAAGTAAGCCTGAATCTTCATTGATGCCTGATAAATTGCATGAGTAACATCCTGGGGTTCTGATATCATATTTGATAACGTGGTAAATTAATAAATTTGTTTAAGGTTTTGAACATATCTCCATCAGCGTGTACGAATTTGAAGCTGTTATCAATAGCTCTCCACATTTAAATATAAATTTAGTTTAAATCATTTCTATAAAATGGATAGTAAAGTCAATCATTCACCTCACTCTACTGACAGTTTTTAAAGTAATACCATTTTTGTTAATAAATATTGATCATAATTAATTGAGATATGCATGTTAGAAAATTTGGGATAAAACATCATATATCGCTAGTCAAGAGGATAGTACAATCAATACCTTAAAATCTTAGAGTGGCAAAGATCATCAATATAAGCCTGAAACGACATTTAATTTTATTTTGCCCAACACTTTTGTTTAAGAGCTTTAAAATTATTGCATAAATCAACAAAGGTTTGACTTTGTTTATATTAATATTCGTCCTACATCTTAACTTATTCAGTAAATCTTTACTTATCTATTCATATTTATACCTAAATTTAACTAATTTCTATTTCTCATTTTGCAAATGAGAAATAATTTATCTTTTAATACTTTTACAATATCTCACAAATTAGATAACTAAAACATCTCACTAAGGTGTTTTGATTATGATTAAATATTTTAAATCAACAATATCTTTATTTTATTAAATATCCATTAATATATAATTATTTGTTTATAAAGAAATCTATTTTTTTATTAAACTATAAATGAGTTAACTTACAGCTACAATCAAGCTCTTTCTGATTCAAAAACATTTTGAAGGTCTAATATTTGCAAGGCTACTTATCATTTTGGTTTAATTTCAATTGAATTTATTAAGGGATTTTTAAGAAAACATTTACTATAAATCTCTTACCCATTAATTATAAATTGTAATAAAATCAATTATAAAAATACTTATCTATTTAAATTCATTTATTTTCATTTGTGATTTAAGTACAATAATCAATGTCAGAGTTAATTACAGATATTGATATTTACACCAATTGCTTCATTTTTACTAATAATTTTAATATTAATAATTATTATATATCACTTATAAAAAATGAATAAGAAAGTAGCTCGTAGCGATATTATTCTTGAACAGCACTTTTGAAGAAAATAAAAATCAACAGCTGGTTTATATAATAGTGAAGCTGAACTTTCTAGTGAAAGTTGATAATAGACAATTACTGATTTTTTTAAAAGGATATCGTAGAGAATTAAGAAGGAGAACATAAAATTATATTTTAAATATATAAATAATTGTGTTTCTGATTTGCTACTGCTGTATGTTAATCATACTAATTTTATATTATAAATATTTCACCTTCACAACTGTATCATATATAATAGCTTAAATTCAACTTATAAAATTATGAGAATTTTCAAATTAAATTGGGTTTAATATGATATATAAAAGGATTTTCAATTTTGAATTAGAGGACATTAAATACAGAATGTGCTTTACAATGAAATATGTTTCATAATGGCGGTTGCCTAACTCTTAAGTTATCGTATTTAGCTTAAGATACTATATAAACTTTCTCAACTATATTAATTGACCAGTCAGTGAATATATGATATAACACAAAATATGCAAGTAGAATGATACACAGACTTATCGCTGTCTATAAACAAGTAATAGAATAATTATTTATATTTTATAAAGTTATTGACTTTAGAATTTGAAGAAGATAATTTAAATATAAATTGTTAGAGCCCACTTAAATCCCTGATTTTAAATATCACGGAAACTCAATTTATTTTCTCGATGATAATATTTTGGCTGCTTTCTCGAGTTAAGATGTTGTAAATGAGAATAATTAAAATAAGTGGAAATTTATCCTCAGACAATTTAAATTCATCATATTTAATATTATTTTTAATTTTTTAATCTTCCAAATATATAAACAACTAAAATAAATATAAAAGATCAATATATTAACTAAGTCGTACCCTATTAAATAAACGAATTAATTGATGACAAAATTTAATTATAAACATACTTTGTCAATAGGGATTGTGAGTTAAGATCTTGAAAAAATATATCACAAAACCAAGCTATTTTGTTGTTTAAATGTGACATGAACTATCTGTGACTATAATATTATGTTTATTCAGCTAATTAGTTATTATTGGAGAAGTCTATCAATATGTTAAAACTATAAACTGATTATTCAATATATATATATAACTATAAAGACAAGAATTAAAGCCTGGTTGAGTAAATTTTGAAAGAGTTTGAAACTGTAGTTGCCAATCCATTTGTTTATAGGTATCTATGAGTAGGCAATTTTATAGGAAAATTGCATTTAAATTACGGAAACAAAAGAAGTTTGGGGTTTTGACCGAAATCATACTATATAGTTACTATATGTATTCCTATAATTACAAAAATATAAAAATTCTTGATTCTTCTAATAATAATAATAATAATAATAATAATAATAATAATAATAATAATAATATGATCACATTGAGTTATCTGGGGACCCCACATCTGTTATATATGATAATATATAAGTTATGTATGATAATTTATAAGGGTCTAGGCCTTTTCAATTAGTTAATGCCAATTCAGGTGGTATTGACTTCAGGATTTCTCTGTCGTCTGGTTTCATTTTCACTCTGTATGTTTCGTTCTGCATTGAGTACTTTCCATTTATATTGTTTTGTCTCCCATTGTTCATTTTCATTCTTTAGTAGGTAAAGTTGAAGAACCAAGGTTGACTATCGAAGCGATCTTTAATTTCTTTTCTTAATTATATTTTTCTTTTGTCAATTTTAATCTTTACTCTTTTCCAAACATGAAATAGTAACATAATATTGTCTTTATCTCTCTTAGTTAGTGTTGTTTAACTGAATTTAATCCTTGGTAATTGACATGAATGAAAATAATTTCCCCAAACTATTTATTCTATCGTCCTCGTATTCGTTTAATATTATTCTATGATAGAACTTAAGTGGGTATAGTCTTATATTCTTTGGTATTTGTTTTGAAAAAAATATTCTTATCAGATTCTGGTCAGATATAGAAGATATACCGATGTGCGACGCATTTGCTGTCCTAATTCTAATAATTGAGAAAGATGACTGCTCATTATTTAATAGTGATAAAGAGATGGTTTCTTAACTTTCTTTGTTATTAGCTATGGCTTGAGGTCTGGGTCCTCATTTTTCAAGATCCTCTGTAGTTAAGTTTGAGTCATTACTAGAATCTTTTTTTGAGTATTTCTTCTTATATAGTTCCTTCACTTGGATTGTTTATCGTTTGTTGGTTGTTCTCCTCAGTTTGGTTACTATATTGAGGACTTGTATCGGGGTTTTGTCGCTCTGATTTCTGGGCGTCGTTAAGAGGTAACTATAATGTTTGATTTTAGAACTTTCTCGAGTTATAAAATCTCTTTTTAAAGTTTGTTTTTTGTCTTTAGTTTTTTCTTTTGCTTCTTGTTTAATCTTTTCTCCCAGTCTTTGAAACTCCAGTTTCTCTAGCTTTAGTTAGTGAATTTTTTCTTAGATGGCTTGATCCTTAAGTATTAAATATTAAGGTGGTGTTTTTCTTCCGTTGTGAGCGTAGTAGTGAAGGATAAATTCGAAGTCTACTGTTTTATCTTCGCTTCCGAAAGATTGGCAGTCATCATCGTCGCTCCAGTCATCTACTTCTGATTCTGTTTCAGATGCGCTACCTTCCCTATATTTTCCTGTGATTAGGTGGTAATATGGGAAAAAGTCTTTTTTTTAATTTCTATCTATTCCGGGGGTCGTTCGCCCTCCTCCCAGACGTAGTTTTACACAAAAGAGACTTCCTGAGTATCGTCGTCCTTTTGAAGTATAGAATTTATATGTTTCTATTCCTACTCATCTTGTACTGGAATTAGATTTGCTTTAATAGAATTGTCATTCAATACTATTATCTCTATATAAGCTAGTAGATATTAGTTAAAAGCAATCTCCAAACTCCCGTCAGGGTCCTGGAAATAACCCTGTTCTTTAAGATAAATTAGATCTTACTCTTGAGGTTACACACATCTCATAAGTTAATTCCTTATTTAATAATAAGACAATCTATTATTAATCAAACATCTTACAGAAAAAATGCTTAAAAGTTAGTTTACTACTTTAATTTTAAATTTATCATTCAGATCAATAAGATGAGAGTGTATTTTCCTGGAAAATAGACTATAAACCATGCTGAAGTTAGAATATAATAAATATTGGCAGCCCTTTATGAGATAACCACTTGATTCACTTTCGAATTATCTCATATATAATTACTCTACTTATAATTCCTAAGTTATGTCCTCAATGTCAATATTAAAGTAAATGGGTAAGCATTGAGTTCAGTTATTACTTTAGATTTTCATTGCTTTCAACAATTTTTATTAGTGTAAGATCTCAAAGACCAAAGTTAATGCTATTCGCAAATAAGTGCTAAAAACATAATAACTAACTTCTAGGTTTAGTGAGAAACTTTATCAAATTACGTAATTCAATTGAAACCCCAAATAAATATTAATTGATAACATTTTAACATCAATGCAAGCAAATAACATCTAATTTAAAGTAAGGGCACTTCAAGATTATTGCAAAATTATAATAGTTCAATATTTGATTGAATCAATAGTTTTAAATATATACATTATTTACGCATAAATTACTTGTTTTTATTTTTTTATAAATGATCCAGTACTTAATGATCCTCACTAAGCTAACAACAGTTTCTCAAACTGATATTACTTAATTCCTTAAAATACCTAAATCCCCCTAAACTTCTCATCAAAATGGTTTGAATAATATCCTGGGCTCATACAGTAATATTTCTTCAAGTCACATTAGCAATAAGATCTCACGAGAATATTTGATAATGAAGGATAATTAAACTTTCATTAATAGACTTATGTAATGGAGATGGGAAATGAAGAAGAGAATAATATTGAATTGATTCAATGAGATCTGCAAAGAAAAAGTGTGACACAGAAATATTTACAGTGATAATTATTATAATAATCCTACATAATGTTTTAAGTAATTACCATCTTCTTATAATAATTATGATTTAAGCAAGTTTAAGGCAATATATCAAATTGAGATGCAACCTCATATTCAGATGCTTTAAATAGACAGCAATACAATAGAGACTAAATGCCAATAAATCAAAATCAATAGGGTGATAACTTTGATAACAATTTTTAACGATAAACAGAGAAATGTTGTGAGTAATATCCATAATGAGAACTACGAAGATAATATATAATCATTTATAAGTTATTTTTTCCATTTAATTCTATTTATGATAGTTAAAAAATATACTTATAATAAAAACTTCAAAAGTCTTACAGAGTGAGAACACTCAAACACAACAGTAATGATTAGAAACTCAAAACATTTAAAGCCCTAGCATTTCATTTAATAAAAAACTGAAATTAAGTATTAAGTAAGTATATTCGAAATTTGGAAGTTGTTACAACCAAATTCAAAAAACTATAGAATTAGAATTATATTAAATCAAATTTTATTACAATAAAAAAGGAAAAATGGGCTTCAATGTTTTCAAAGCTTGACAAAGATTTATGGGTAAGAAAGAAAAAAATATTCTTATGATCGGTCTCGATGCTGCAGGCAAGACCACCATCCTCTAAATACTCAAGCTCGGTGATGTCATCAGAACCATTCCAACCATCTGCTTCAATGTCGAAAATGCTGATTTCAAGAAAACAGTTTCACATTATGGGATGTAGGCGATCAAGACATCATTCTCCTCTGCAGACACTACTACAATAACACTTAAGATATTATCTTTGTCGTTGACTGCAATGATAGAGACAGAGTTGATGATGACAGAGATGAGGTACACAAGATGGTTACAGAGGAGGAACTCAAGGATGCAGTTTTCTTGATATTCGCCAACAAGCAAGATCTACCAGGAGCTATGACCTGCCCAAGCATCACTGATAAGCTCGGACTCCAAACCATTAATAGTAGAACTTTGTACATCCAAAGCACTTGCGTCGTTACAGGTGATGCTCACTTCGAAGGTCTCGACTGGATCTCAAAGAATTTTGTCGCAAAATGAAATGCTTAAAGCTATTCCAGTTTTTGCATGCTTTTTTGAACTGTAAAATTCGATTAAGTTATCAATCACTCTTGAATATAGCGAGCTATTGCATTTCCTTATAAATATATGTTTAATTAAGTTAGTAAAATTTTCAAAATAACTCACTTTTTTTGAGTATAAATATGTTAAATTTCTAATTCTATAGTTTTTTGAATTTGGTTGTATCAACTTCCACATTTCGAATATACTTACTTAATATTAAGTATAAAGCTATTTCTTCTTAAAAGACTAGCTTAAATCTCAAATAAAATCAAGATTTAGTTGAATAAAATTAACATCATATGAACAGTTAATACCTAATGAAGCAGGCAAAACCCTATATTTTTGGATAAAGAGAGAATTTTATTTTTCTGTTTTAGAGCCTAAGTATACTATTCTTGGAAGTTGAGCTATAATAAACTAAAAGAGAATTATCAAACTATCGCATCGACCACGAGATAATAATCTATATTTCTTAATACATACCAAGTAATATCGTTATCATCAAGTATTAAAGTGGCACTGATTATTCGCTTCCACTTAGACAATAAAATTAACTAACTTGGATTTTATTTAAGAATACATAATCTACTAATTCTTAATAAGACAAAAACAACAATCATAAACAATAATAAGACTTTGTATTCCTCAGTAAACTAAGGAAAACTTAAAATTTTTAAATTACTGATTGAAATTCTAATTCAAGATATCACTTGATACTTTAAAATAGTCAGCTTAAACGCAAACTTACTGATCAAGCATTTGCTATAATCAATATGCAATTGTAAAGCTAGTAAAATATGTATCATAAAAATAGTTCATAACTCGAAAGAATGTTAAATATATATATATCCAAATTCAATACAACTTTCTAAAAAATTCAAAGAAAACAAAAATAAAAGTTTTAGTGTTGAACAATAATAAAACTACTTTACTTTTTACATTAACATTCAAAATAATTCAGCCAATAATAATAACAGGAATATTAACGGATTTGATGCCCTGACTATTATTGTAGAAATACATTTGAATTTGGAAAATTAATTATAATTAAATATAATATTAATCAAAATCGTGGCAGTTAAAGTTGTCCAATTTGAACGATCTTGGTCTCATTTGATAGAGAATTCAAAATTAGCTGGACTTTACTATTGGCGGTACTATTTTATCGCATCCCTGGAGCGAGATAACTTCACTTTAATTGAATGACTCTAAATTCATTAAATTATACCCTCACATTAAAGTGAAGTTATCTCGCTCCAGGGATGCAATAAAATAGTACCGCCAATAATAAAGTCCAGCTAATTTTGAATTCTCTATCGAATGAGCCCAAGATCGTTTAAATTGGACAATGTTTAACTGCCACGATTTTGATTAATATTATATTTAATTATAATTAATTTTCCAAATTCAAATGTATTTCTACAATAATAGCAATCGTGAGAGCTAATAAACTACTTTGAAAAAAGTAAAAATTATGATTTTTATTGAAAATAATCAAATAAATGCTTATTATTATTAATATTATTAAATATTTAATATGAATGTAAAAATCTAATATCTTACATATAATCCTGCATTTATTTGTAAAATCTTTCTACTTAAGTCATTTGCATGAATAACTTTTGTTGATCCCTGTTGAGCCTATATTAAAGTCTCATTTGTGTTTTTATACATTAATATATAACTCTTGTATAAAGTATAATGAATAATACATTTCATAGTTTAATTTTAAGTTCTTAACATTTTTAAGAATGTTTATAATTTATAAATTTATTATATTTATAATAATAGCATTCATGAATAATTCTCTAAGCAATAGAATTTTTTATATTCTTATATTGGATATAAATAATTTAAAGTTAAGCAACACTCAATATATTAATGAAAAGAAAGTTTGGCGAAGATGAAGACTAAAAATAATAAACTCTATGTAAAATAATTTTAATCAATAAAAATTAAATTTAACTTTGATATCTTCCTCATAAAATAATAAGAACATAATATTAATCTAAAATTAGATAAATTTATTAGGTTATTTTGTTAATAATAAATGAGTGCATTTAAATATTTTAACGATATAAGAATTTCAACCAAAAAGTAATTTTTTAAAATAATTAAATCCTCCAATTTTTAAATATAATTTATTTAATGTAAACAAATATATCTCATTATATGATATCCAATTTATTGTTCACAATACTATATCATGTTATATAATTTTAAATATTGAGTATTTATTTTCAGGAGATTTTTCTATTTTCAAATTTATTTAATATTAATTTTTTTTTGAACCTCATATTTAAATTCTTTGACCCCAATAATATTTTTTTATTTAATTTAGATATATTAGTATCCTACTATTTTACATATATTTTTACCCATTCTTTAGATATTATTAAAATATTTCAAAACCAGTTTAAAAATGTTTATCTATTTTTTATTGCTCATTTATCATATTCCTTTCTTACATATAAAGCTAAATAATTTTATTTTAAAAGTACTCATATTATTGTTTGCAATTACATCACCAAAAAATAAGTAAATAAAAAGCATTTGAAATCACAATTTATTAAAAACTATGCTTTATTTGTAATAAAATAAATTAATTACAATTTTTTCTATTTCATAACATTGTAATAAATAGCTTCATAATAAATTGAATGCTAAAATATTAATCTGTCCCTATAAAAGCTCTATTTTTTTCTATTTATTTTATTTCTGAATATCATATCTAATAAACCATCAATTCTTTTGGGTAATCAATCCATTTACTCCTTTTGTAATATTCTATATATTTATTGATTTCTAAATAAAATATTCATGCAACTGTAATATATATGTTTCTATATTTTTTCTATAAGTAATATTAAAAATCGCATAAATTTCAAAGTCATTTAATATATATTTTTTAGATTGTTATTTATTTATCTAAACCTTATGAAAGTTATAAGGATAGGGTGACCTACAGGGGCCCGAGGCTGGAGACTTCTAATAGAGCTTTCTACTACACTAAGGTTTGCTGAGGGTAGGCAGGGGGTTGCTGGATTCACCGCATTAGGGGCCAGTTGGCGGGGTTTAATCTGTCAGATCCTAAACTCCTCGAGTTGTCTGCACGCTAAGGATTTCCCTGCATTAGATGAGCTTCCTGGCGTGAGTTCAGCTTCCTAGGTAATAGGGAGCAGGATGAAGGTGGTTCTCAACCTTCAAAAGTGAGAAGATGAGAACTATAGAAGCCAGCGATAATGATTTTCCTCCCACACCAGGTCGGGTTAATAAGGCTACCACAGCGAAAGGACAGAGACTACTATCTCAGCAGCGGTGGAACATGGTAAGTTCTCCAGACTCCCCTTTAATTGTTTACAGGAAGCAGATCTCTTCGAGCTCTGTTGGAAACACCAGAGAAGGTGTATGGATCTCGGTCCAGGGAGAAGTGGAATGGGGGGCGAGGTGTTTTTTTGGAGATTTTAGTTCACGAATTGCCACATCATTGATTGCCACGTCAACTCACTTCAGATACGTCTACGTCACGACTAAAATTGATGGTTTGATTTTAGTATTGAACAGTGATAAGTTAAATTTAATTTGAGATTACCCATTACACACACACATCTAAATTCTATGTTCTTGACTCTCCATTAAACACTAATTCTTGTAAAACATAATTATCACTTTTTTATCTTAAAATGAAGTTTTGACAATGCATGATTTTTATAAAAATATGAAGTATTTCTCTTTGATTTAATAGTTTATCATTTTTCATTATAATTTGAGGTTTGGTATCCTTATATTTTATTACTTTATCTGGTTTTTTATATTTTTCCTTTTATATCAGTTATTTTTTTATATTCTTAAATTTATTATTATTATCTATTCAAAGAATTTTTTTAATATTTCAGTAATTTATTTCCCAAACCAACTACACATATTGCTAATATAATGAGAGCATTTTATTAAGTGTTTTTATATATGGTATCAATCCTTATTGTTTTAACTTAGTTATAGTAGTTTCAGTTAGTTTTCTTAGGTGCATTAGCTTTTAATTTTCTAAGTTCATCAGCAAGTTATTTAGTTTTTTCTTCATACTCTTCAGTCTTCTTTTTTGCATTTTGAATTTGCTCTTTAAGATTCTTGATTTCTTTGGGGAAGGATTATTCAATATCTTCTAGCTCTTATTTAACAGACCCAAGTTCTTTATCGAGTTCCTTCTTTCTATCTAATTCGCTTTAGTATTGTTATCTCAGTTCTTTTAACTTCTCATCGTACTCTTCCTCCATCTTTGATATCTTGTCATTCTTTGTTTTGATGAGTTGCTCCTTCTCTTGAATAAGCTTTCTCTGCTCTTAAATATATTTGTTTAGATTTTCTCTTTTAGTCTCTTCACTTTGCTTATAAGCTTGCATCTGCTCCACAAGTTCCTCCCTATATCCACGAACTTTCTCAATCTCTTCCTTTTGTGATTTTAACAAGGATTTAGCTTGTTCAAGTTTCTGATGTTCATATCTTAGTCTGTAAATTTCTGCTTTCAATTTATTTGGCTCTTACTCCTCAATCATCTTCATGTTTCTTTGAGTTATTTTCTTTATCTTAGTCAAACAGGAATGTGAGAATCTGTTTCCTTTCAACTCAATATAAATAAATAAAATATCTATTAGGGAGATATAAATAAATAAAATATCGATTAGGGAGGTATTTTTATTAAGAGTCTCTAATAGTATAGCTTCAACATTTTCAGAGAAGAAATTGTCAGTAAGTTTTACATGGGATATATTTTTGTTATTTTGCAATGCATTTATTATATAAATAAGGGCAGTATCATTTAATCTACAAGAGGAAAAATCAAATTTCTTCAGTTTACTTGCATTTTAAGGATCAGATATTATGTTTGCAAAGTATGCAAGAACTTCGTCGCCTAAGAAATTCTTGTTGCAAGTCAATGTTTAAATGTTAGAATAAGGCAGAACATCACAAAGTGATTAAAAGCCAGTAGGTAAAAATAATATACAAAATTAAGTCCAATTTCATTGAGTGAAATATCAAGTTCCTTCAAGTTAACCGCATCTCTTAAGCTTTGAGAAATTAAAATTAATCCATCATCACCTACTATGTTTCCTTTTAGATTGAGAATTTCCAAAGTTTTATTTTATGAAATACCCTTTGCTATCCATTTTGCACCTTAAACCATTAACTCATTGAATTCTAGGTAAAGTTTCTTGAGATGTTTACTTGCTTTAAGCAATTTAGCAAGAGGCTTACCTACATCACTTTTCATAAAATTCTTAGCTAAGCTAAGATGCTCAAGATTGGTTGCGCTTTTGATAATTGGAATTGCTCCTTCTGATTTTAAATCATTTTCAGATACTTTTAATACTTTAAGTGTTTCATTTTAACTTAAAGCAATACCAATGCACTCTCCTCCATCTGGACCAAGATCGTTGTCATTAATTGACAATGATTCAATTACTTTGTTTCTGATTAACATAGCTGATATGCAAACTGCACCCTGAATGCCTAGAGAATTCTTTCTCATAGAACCTTCGACAACTCCAATATCTAAGTGCTTTAAGTTTGTGTTAGCAATCAAATCATCTAAAAACAGCTCCAATCCTTCTCCACTGATCATATTGGAAGCCAAGTTCAAAGATTTAACTCTATATAAAAGTCAATAAAAATGTTTAAAATTACCCTGAGTTGTTAATAATGTTTTTAATTGCATGCATACCATAATCACTAATTGCATTATCAGCCAAATTAAGTTTTTCATACTATAAATGAATTAGAATAAGTAATTCTTACTTTTCTATTTTACAAAGCGTTTGAAAGAGCAATTATAGAATTAATACCAAGTCTTAATGATTAGAGATTTAAGGCATTTGAGTTTTTGACATTTCTTCTGAGTAAATCTTCCTTAAATAGCTTAGCATTTTCCACTAAAAATAAATTAAGTACGTTTATAAATTACAATTTGCTGTTTCTCCAGTATCATGGCACCTGGCATTGAAGATGTCTGTATAGAGTTAATCTTCAAATAATTCTGAGATGGGATTGCTTGACATTCCACCACTTTTAACACCTTGTTTCATCTAATTTTTATCATCATCTTTGCCCTAAATTTATTTTAAATTAATGTCTATACAATTTACATCTTTCTTATTAGTTGCATTCTGAAGTTATTATGCTACTAACTTTCTGTTCTAAATGTTTTCCCTGAGCTTTGTTGACATATTTTCTAAATTCTTAGATTATTATTTACAGTTGTGAATTTACTTATTTATAAATTTAAATCAACATTATGAATATATGAATGTAATCATAATTTATTAATATCACAAAAAAATTTCTAGCATTGTAGAAAGTATTATAGTGAAAAGTATTTTAAATAAAAAATACTTTGGATTTTTTACATTTCGACATACATATCGAGTTCAAAAAATCTTTTGATAATATTGTGAAAATTAGATGAACTATATATAGCTTAAGAAATTATATCTAGTGAAAATCAACGTAATAATTAATCGAATAGATCTGATTTTTATTCTTTATTTTAGAGAAATTAACTATTATTTTACTATATAAAAAATTTAGATAATAAAATAACTTTATTGATTATATTAAATAAATACTAACATTGCTCAATTATATTCATTAAATTCTTCAAAGATTACATAAAATAACGCTTGTAAGTGTTGTTTGGCATAATTTTACAAAGACACTACCATCTATATTCAATAATTTATCTAAATAATTTTTCTTCTGTACATTGAGATTAATTTATCTGTAAAAATATCAAATCATTTTAAATATCAAAGTAATGAAGAAATTGAAATTATTAATTCTCAATAAATTAAAATTTTTGATTTTTTAAAATAATTAATTTTTATTAAATTATAAAAAATACCAATAATTTAATTGTATTTAATGATAATGGGTAATTGCTAATTTAAGCAAGACAATATCAACGACCAATAAAAGTTAATTATTGTCTAAAAGAATCACTTTACTTTCTTGTATTGCATTGGGAAAGGTGGCTTTGGTAAAGTATGGAAGGTAGTTATGAAGAAAAATAATTAATACTACGCTATGAAAGAAATGGCTAAGGCTAGAATTATTTCCAAAAGAAGTGTTGATTCAGTGCTAAATGAGAGGATCATACAATTATAAATATATCTTTCATTAAATATTTACTGTCAGAGTTAAAGAATTAATTCCTAGTAAATATGTATTATGCATTCCAAGATAGGGAAAACTTGTACTTATGCATGGACTTGCTAACAGGCGGAGATCTAAGGTATCACATTAATAAACGGAGAAGATTTAGTGAGGAATAAACGAAATTCTTTGTATGCTGTTTATTATCGGCATTCGAGTACATTCACAAAAAGAATATAATTCATAGAGATATTAAGCCTGAAAATATTGTAATAGACAACAATGGATACTTAAGGGTAACTGACTTTGGAATCGCTAGATACTAAAAAAGAGAAAATTCAAGAGAAACTAGTGGTACTCCAAGTTATATGGCTCCTGAAGTTTCTTAAAATATTATTTTAGTATTGTGCAAATAAAACCATACCTTTGCAGTTGATTTTTACGCACTTGGCGTTATAGCATATGAATGCATGATGGGCAGGAGACCATACTCTGGAAAATCTAGACAAGAGATTAGAGACTAAATTTTACAGAGATAGGTATAAATCAAAGAAAGTGAAATTCCTTCAGGATGGAGTGTTGAAGCTGCAGATTTCATCAACAAACTTATTCAGAGAAAATGCTACAAAAGATTAGGATTTTATGGAATTAATGAGGTCAAGAGGCAGCCTTGGATAAAAGACTTTGACTGGAATGATTTGCACGCAGGTACTATGCCTTCTCCTTTCATTTTAAGTAATTTATTAAATACACAATTCATTCCTCCAAATGAAGATAACTTTAGCCAGAAAGTGGTGAGTGAAGCATTTAGAGACGAAAATGATGAAAAATTTAAAGAAAGTTTGTTGCTAATCGATAAACCTAAAATTTAATCACTATTTGACGGATACTACTACGACTATTTAAGCATAAATAAAATATATTTAAATTGTAATATGTTAAATAAGGAGAAAGAAATATTAACTAAAGAGAGAATAGCAGATATTGATAAGTCAATGTTTGAAATTCAGGAAGAATAATAAAACTTAATAGCAGCAAAAACTTAATAAGCAATTTCAGTTTAATGAGTAGAATTAATTTCTCCTTATCTAATAAACGTGTATTAATATGAAATATTTATAGTATAAACTTGGTATCATATAATTTATTTTATAGCATTTTACGAAATTTTTATAAATAGAATTTCAAATCCAAAACCCCAAAACCTTTTCAGAACTTTGATTGATATAAGTAGACTATTAGGCATATTTTATTAGGGTTCTTAAGGGTTTAAATAGATTAATTGTTTAAATATTAGTAATTATAGTGAGTAAATGCGATTTTTGGGGTCAGTTTAAGAGAGTTAGTTGTAGATTTATTATCTAAGTTGCATAATGGGAGTGATAACTATATTATTGATTTCAACTAAAGCTATTCTTAATTACAATTACCTAACAAAGCTGCCCAATAAATTTCCTGTGACTTTTAAATATTCTACAAATCTCACAGTCTGCATATATAATAATGGGATATTATCTAATTTATAATTTTAAGTGACCTTAAGATTTCAATAGCATCATATTGAATATCTCGTCTATGATAGTACCCTATAATACTATAATTATTTCTTTCTAACCTAAAGAGCTGTGTTGTTTCATTACCTACTCCCAGAACTTAATTCTCTGCAAAATCTATTGCTAAGATTTATGAAAAAAAGAATGGAATAACTTACAAGATAATAAATTGTATTAATAGAGTATATGACTTTACTGTTAACTTTTATAAAACAAATTTGAAATAAGAAAGAATAAATAATCGACTATAAAGTTATGTAATTCTAAAAGATAAGTTGGCTTAATAAGAAATTAATCGAAACCATAAAACACCTAAATGAGGTTTATAAATACTTTGATTTGTGTGATATAGTTGGGGTTTTATCGGGTTTATTAGAGAAATTAGGCAAATTTGCAAAAAATGAGAAATAAAATAGGAAAATTTAGGGTATATTTATGATGAGTAATATTTAGATTTACTACTAAAGCTAATTTATGGTACAAGTATTAATTTAGAATAAGAAATAAAAATGCTAAATTATGCAGCTATAGCAAAGCTCTTACACAAGAGTGCCTCAACTTTTAGGTATCACTGCTTGTAAGGTCATTAGAATTTTAGTTATGGTACTTGAAAACATCCTGAAAAAATAAAAGTTCTTTCAGACCCAAGTTGATTACCTCTGTGACTCTAAGATTTTTAAGTATTAGGCACATTTTTCTCTTGACTACCGAGCTGTATTGTTTCATCGCAAGTTTCCTGACATGCGTATTTCAAGATTGACTATAGGTAATATTTATAGAAGAAATGGTATTACTTTTATTAAGAGAGTGATTGATTTTACAGTATTTTTTTATAGTAATAATAAACTGCTTAAATATTTAAATGCAGTGAGGTATTGATAATAGGATCAAGTTTATACATATAGATGATGTTGTGTTTACTTTCAACACCATTATTTATGTATCATGGAAGTATATGACGAAATAGTAAAAGTTTTAATCACAAAATTTTAAATGGTACTAGCGAAAATTCAGGCATAGTAAGTTATGTCATTCATCCTCACTCTATTAAGCGAGAGTAGTATATTGAATTCTTGCTTAACTAAGATATAGATGTAGGTAAAGATACAATGAATAAGAAAAAGTCTAATATGTGATAACTTAAAAAAAATTCATAAAAAGACTAAGGAATCTATGTTTGATTATGAACAGTTAAACATAACTCTTGCTTAAAACGTTACTTATAGTCCTTATGTTATAGAATAAAATTTTACTGGAGTTAAATAAAGACTTACTACATGAGGCTACTTCTGTATTATCTAATCCTTAAATTACCAAGAGATACGGTATACTAAATAGAAAGTATTGTAAGAAAGTGAATAAAGATAAGACTACGATATGTGCTAGGAAAGAGATAGTGAATGTTTACAAATAAGTTTTAAAATTAACTTAATGAATTATATACTCTTATAATTTTTTTTAAGGATTAACAGGTCCTAATTATTTTCACTTACTGCTATCTCCTGCATCTATGTTCACATCTTCTCGCTTTTAAATATCTTTATAAAGTCTCTTGCTAACTAAATGAACTGTATAATTTTTTCTATCTCTAAGAACCTTAGCATGCTCTTTCATAAGATTTTTTCAGAGCCTGGTTTTCCTACAAAATTATATGTCAAAGCTTATTTGGAAGGTAAGGATGCATCATAAGTTCTTCTAGCTAAGCTTAACTTATTAGAATGACTTGCTTATTCTAGTCTTCTGGAGAGATAGAATCTCGTTTCTTATGAGCTTCTTCAATTAATTTTGGAAGATACTCCTCTTTTACTATACCAAGATCACCCAAGAAGTAGTTCATCTCTGCTAGTTTATTATAGTGTTGTTTCTTGATTGGAAGATAAACTAACACTTCCTCATCTTACATGGCATCTTCGAAAAGATTAGTGACTAAAATCTCTGGGTAGTTTGGTATTTTTTAAAATTAATTTCATTGTTTTTTTTAAAAGCTTTCTTCTTATATGAGTGATTCTTATAAGCTCGTGATCTTTGATTTTGCTTGCAATAATTGGTTTAGCTTAACAGGGTCATCTTTATTTAAAAGTACTCTAGATACTTAAATCATCCTATCAATCATTCTTAATCTATGATTGTCTTGTATTATGGTAGAAAAGATAATCAGGTTCAAAATTCCCATCATAATCAATTATTTATTTTCAGTTTAATATTAATATAATTCAATTTAATTTAATAAGCATTTGCTATTACAAATATTAAAAAATATTACTTGAATAATTAGAATGTCAATTACTTAGATATTGTCTTTATATACTTATCTAAAAATACGATATAATAATATATAATGAAACATGCTGAAAAGTAGTCAGTGCACTGTGATGTCGAGGATCTTAACAAAGGAAATAAAAATGTGAGGGTGTAGTTTATGCATAGGCATCAGATACATTAAATTAGCAATAGATATACAACGAGGATGACGAGGTAATAATTAAAGAAGATGCTCAAGAGTATCTCAATTCTATCCAACCAAATAATTCTACCTAATTTAGGAAGTAGCACACAAAAATATTATATAGCAATTCTTGCATAAAATATAAACTCAAAAAGTATCTAATTGTAAGCCTCAATCAATTTTACATGAAGCAGGAAAAGCAGCCGCATAAAATAGGGTAATCTTAAAATTAAAGTTACATTTAAAAATAATACTATGATGTGCCTACCTGAGAAGAGTTGTCAATGTTTGCACTACCAGAGATAAAATAGTTGTAATAAAAATTAATAAAAAGTGTGACCCTAATCTAATTCAACCTTTAATAAAATAAATTAATATATTTGGAACATATCAATATTAATGTCGGAATACATTCAATTTGGGAAAAATTAAATAAATCAAAATTAATAATAATTAAATTCGTGGCAGTTAACTTTCTTGAAACCCTGAAATTATGGTACTTGTTCGAAAGAGAATTCAAAATCAGCTTGACTTTACAATTGGCGGTACCCCTATATCGCATCCCCAGAGCGAGATAATCGATTTTGATTTTGGCATTATAATCAAATAAACAAATCACCCAAAATCAAAATCGAGTTATCTCGCTCTGGGAATGCGATAGAGGGGTACCGGCAATAGTAAAGTCAAGCTGATTTTGAATTCTCTATCAAACAAGTACCATATTATCAGGGTTTCAAGAAAGTTAACTGCCACGAATTTAATTATTATTAATTTTGATTTATTTAATTTTTCCCAAATCGAATGTATTCCGACAATAGTATGAATAATTCCTAATATAAACAGCACTTAGCACATTAAGAGAAATTTCTTACTTTTTTCTGGATGATTTCATAAAATTGATTAATCTTAATTAAATTTAGAGAGGTATAAAGAATACATCCATTTTTCCAAAAAGTGCACCAATTAATATTTAATATTTATATTTAAAAAATAACCTAAAAAATTATATAGGTATATGTAGTGAAATGAGCATATATCTAAATAAAATCCAGCATCTACATTCCCATGCTTTTATAAAAAACAAATGACTAAATATATATATATCATTATTGTTTTTGTATATTTGACAATAATTTAAAAATGCTTATTACTTGGATTCTTACCAAAATATTTAGGAGAAAAAACTATTAAATGAAAGTTAAAGGATAAAATTGATACTTTTATGAATGACATTTATATGGTTTGCGCTTTAGAAACACACTGTTAAACATCATTATGCATGTGCTATTATCAGCACATCTAATCATAGTTACAATAAATGACAAAGACTCTGGGGTTTTTAAGATATGAAAAATATTTTGGAATCCCAATAATAATAGTTAAAAAAATTTTCAAACTCCACAATATCATGTTGATTAACACTCTCATTAGAAACTAATATAGAGAATCTCTTGAAATTGGCTTCTAAGTATTTAAATTAAAAGGAGATAAAAATTAATGAGATTATTAACATGCATGGAAAATAATCACAAGAAAAATTAAAAAAAAATAAAATAAAAATAAATATATTATCTGTGATAATTATTTTAAACATTAATTAAATTATTAATTATTAATCAAAAACTAAAAAAAAATTATATAAATAAAAATATAGAAAATCAATACATATTTAAATATAGGCTAAATTATTTGAATATTAAATGTAATTAAATAATTCATTATTAATATATTAAGGCATAAAATCCTTGAAAGATCCCACATCTACAACGACGATTCTAGTATTATATCACTTTGATACATTAATATACAAGAACTTGACACATCAGTATCAAGATCTGCTACTAATGCCTTTACCTGCCGAGTTTCAGGAAAGAAGATGCTACAAGATTTGATCTAAGCATTTTCTGTCTCTGTAAAAAACTAAAAACTGTGGGTTGAAAAATAAATCTACTTGAATGCCCAAAGATAATTAAATCTACTGAGAATTCGAAAGTTTTTCACATTATTTCCTTCTGAGAAATAATAAAAGAAATACTAAGAAGCTTAAATGTTGATTAAATCAGAGAGTGAGAAATAAAGTATTAAATAATTGCTAAACCTTGTCGTATGTGATATGCCCATTTCCAAGATCATAAATAAATCTTTTAAAAAGTATACAAAAACATAAGCAGTGATTATAATAAATATCTTAATGATATAAGAAAGCATATTCTTGCATTCAATTTATTTAAATAAAAGCATTAGATTAAAAAATTTAAGAATTATATTAATAAACATAAAAATTAAAGCTTATAGAATTATTAAAATATAATTATAGTATATATCTGCTAAAAATGTAATTGAGGATATGGTAGTTTTCTTTGGCTTACAGGTGGGTTTTCTTTGGCTTACAGGTGGGTTTTCTTTGTCTTACAGGTGGGTTTTCTTTGGGGTTTTGATATCTTTATTAGGGTTTTGGGGTTTCAATCCCCCATAAGGAATTTTTACACTTATTTTGTTTAAAATAGCCGAAAATTGGATATTTACTCCACAATCGTATATTCTGAGTCGTTATCGCGTGGTCAACAATAAAAAAAATTTTTGACCTTACACACCTATATGAGTGGTTAATGATAAACTTTTATATGTGAAATGATATGAAACAATAAGTTGTTTCTCTCGACTTGTAAACTTCAAAAACATCTTCATAAGTGGGTCATTGAAAAATAATTTTGTTTTCACTGACTACTTGTATGAGTTTACTGACCAGTCATTACAAATTTTTAAAAAGTCCAAAAAATTGAAAAATTAGTTGCTTCACTCGACTTGAAAACCCCAAAAACATCATCATAAGTGGGTCATAGAAAAATTATTTTAACTTCACTGACAACTACCTTGGTGAGTTCAAATCTTTAATAATAATATTTATATATAAATGAAAGAATATATTAAAAAAATATTAAAACAATCTTGAAATGTTTTAGATTAGTTAAAATAATGATAAAATGTTGTATCTTAAAAAAATAAAGATTATTTTAGAGAACTTAATCATTAAATTGCCCAAAACCCTTAAAACCCGAATATTTTTGTAAGAAAACCTGATAATTTTGATAAGAAAACCCGAATTAATTAATAAGTTTAAAAATTGTGTAAGTGATAAAAGATTCTTGTATTTGTAAAATTATTTATTATGAAAACCCTAAAACCCCTTTTCCCAAAACCCAATATAAAGCCAAATAAAAAAACAAATAAACGATTATCATCAATTATAAAAGTGACCATAGAATAGATGTAACCAAAGAATAAATTTGTAAATTCAAAGAAAATATATGAACACCATGTAAACCCTAACAGTAAAATGAATAAAGTTAACAAAGATAACTAGCATTTTATAATTATTTTGTTATATTATATTTATATCTAATATTAGTTAATTCATATTAAAGTAATTAATCATAAGAATTTTGCTGATGCATAGACCAAAGCCAGGTTATAAGGGACAGCATGTCCCTTTTTTCGGGTTGCAAGGGTGGAGAACCCTGCAGGGGTAAGGGGCAGAGCCCCTGAGAATTTATTTTTATTGTTATTCCCTTCTTTATAGATAATTCTTGAATATAATTGGATATTAATACATCTACCAAATTATTTATAGATGGCAATTGATAAATAAATATAAAAAATTTATTAAAGTTTAAAATTAATATTATATCTTTTATATATAAAACCATAAAAATATATAAGGGAATAAAACTAAAAATATCATTTTAGTCATTATAACTATTAGACATATGAACTGTATGTACAAAAGCATAAAAAATATGCAAAATAAATAATAATTGCTTTACTTGCCATGTAGTTTCTAAAATGAAAGTCAAAACATATTTTACAAAATATTGTTAGATTCGTGGTTACTACTAAAAAAAAATTATGATTTATAATAAAATATAGATTGCTCAATAAAAACTAGTAAGAAAATTATATCAAGAAAGATTTTTATTAGAAGAGATCTGATAAATAGATAAGTGATACTAGATTCTTGATTTTGTGAGTACTTACTCATTAAATTTCCCAAAACCCTGAAAACCCGACTAATTTGATAAGAAAACCCGACAATTATGATATGAAAACCCGACTAAAAATAATAAAATGAAAAATGTAGAATGTTGATTTTATAATTCACAACGTATTATATTTATCATAATCCTTAATATCTTACACTTTTGATAAGAAAATCATGTAATTTTT